>JAAAKQ030487447.1:3177-21717 GCA_010016005.3 Zanna intricata
ATCCATCTTGATTCCTCCCTTAACTTGGATTCTTAGAATTTCAGTATGGTTTTATTTATACTCTGTGCCCAGGAATCAGGGCAAAATCTTTCGTTAGCCATGACTTGCTGATAGAGAATTTCCTCACTCATGTATTTGTCATATTATTTTGAAGTAGTTTCATCAAATTAATTATGCTGGTTGTTACGTTCTATGAATTGAGAATGTTGAAGGTTAGACACCGACATGGTCGGTTTGTTCTTGCAATCCAATTACAAGGTCGTATTTGGTTGCAGTAGAGACACCGGGCAGAAAACAGTACTAGACCAGACGCCTGGACAGTAGCCTATAATATTTAAAACATGTTAGTTGCAACATACAATATATCACTCATATGTATAATTATTCATAGGTGCTAATTGCAATATATTCAAGAAAATTATACTGTTCAAGTTATAGTACAGTATAAGTATATTCAAGTTAGTATATTATGTTATACTGTTATGCCTTCAATGTCATCAATGCAAATACTACAGTTTAAACCAATAAATAATCGTTTAACCAAGAGCTGGTCTTTATTTATTTAAAAACAACTACATCACATTAGCTACTATACATAATATATACTTATTGGTCCTCCGTGCATTCATACAATATCTATCTACAAATTTCTACAACTTTCATTAAAAAGATATACATTTATGATTTGGTAAAATGTTATTGAAGTTTTTTTACTCATTTATTATATTTTATGTGCCTGGAGATGAATTCTTTGCGTCTGTATAATTCTTTTAATGAAAAATTAAATAATTGTGTTTTCTTTATACATTTATGATTTGGTAAAATGTTATTGAAGTTTTTTTACTCATTTATTATATTTTATGTGCCTGGAGATGAATTCTTTGCGTCTGTATAATTCTTTTAATGAAAAATTAAATAATTGTGTTTTCTTTTTGTTAAATTATCTAATGTTATTTATTTTAAATTTCATTGTTTCAGATACACCACTTATCGTAAACCAAGCGTTGCTGGAGTTTGGGCATAATCAATTCCATCCAGGTCAGGAGACTGCTATTATGAGAATTTTATCTGGTTTATCAACATTAGTAACATTATCAACTGGATCTGGTAAAAGTCTTTGTTATCAATTACCTGCTTACCTATTTCAAAAGTTATCAAAAATCTCAGGTATCACACTTGTTGTTTCACCTCTAGTATCACTCATGGAAGATCAGGTATTATACTGCTATTTTTACTATTACAGTATTTTGATAGTTATAATATATTTAGCTATTCTGTAATTATTGTACTCTTAATTAGTAAGTGATTAATTTTAACTGAATGATTTATAACTCGGTTAATACAGTTTATAACTTTTTCTTTCTTTTTTTTTTTATGAGAGCAGTTTTGTAAGATCATTGCTACTATTTATTATAACAATGTGTTTGTAATTATTAAAAATGTGTAATAATTCTGTATGTATGTACATACATAACTTTAGCATATTTTCACCTGATCAATTGTTTTCACTTCTGATTCTTTAATTTTGAGTTTTGTTCCTTTGAATGAAATTCTTAAAAATCAGTCTGGAATACATTTAAATACATTTCCTTTTGATATCTCCAAATCTGAGATTGTTATTTTTTTAATAGACTGTTTTTTTTTAATTATGGACTTTATAATTTATAAAGAAAAATGTTTACAATTTTCCAGGAGAATTTTATTAAGTTTTGTCACACCCATTGTCAATTTATTATTATCAATCCTTTTATTCATATTACTTTCCACAAGAAAGATAAAACTGATGAAGATGTTAATGACTTAACCTAGTTAAAGTGGTGTGCGTGTATACACATATACTATTTTGCAATATGATTAATCTATTTTGCATTTATATTTTTTTTTTTTTTTTTATTAGGTTACATGTATGTCGAATACACCGATAAAAATGGGTTGTTTGCATATGAATCAAACTCAGAAACAGCGCCTTGCAGTGTTAGAACAACTAAAAGATGGACTTCTAACAGTTCTGATTGTTTCTCCAGAGACAGTTGTATCAGGAGACTCTAGGCCTGGCTCTTTATCAAATGAGTTGCAGAAACTTCCTCCAATCACATTTGCATGTATCGATGAAGTTCATTGTGTTTCACAGTGGTCTCATAATTTTAGACCTTCATATCTGGTTCTTTGCAAGGTAATTTTTTCCATAATTTATTTCTTTCTATAAAAATGTTATTTTTATAATTCTGACCATTAAAAAATTCTCTCCACCCTCTTATTCTATTGTAAGTACTACATCTTTGTAAGATCAAATTATGTTTTATCTAAATCTGTATTGTTTTATTTTAACTTACAGGTATTAAAAGAAAGATTTGGTGTTAAAACATTTCTTGGATTGACAGCAACAGCAACAAAATCAACTATAAAAGATATTGTTGAACATTTATCAGTACCAGATGGATTAGATGGAGTCATATCTAATGTACCATTACCTTTAAATCTCGTATTATCAGTTTCAAAAGATTATGACAGAAATCAAGCATTAGTTAAATTACTGCAGAGTAATAGATTTAAATATCCAGCTTCTGTTATTATTTATTGTACTAGAAGAGAAGATTGTGAAAGAATTGCAGCGTATATTCGTACTTGTCTTCAAGTAAGTTTATTTTTATGGATTTTTAAAAAATGTATGATACTTTTATCATATTGAGTAATAACTGTAATGAAAAGGTCAGTTGGTTTAACATGTAAACAGTTGTATTAAATTTTAAAATTAACAACCTAAGAATGTATTATAATATCCAAGTCTTGTCTGAACTATGATTTATTAAATAACGTAATGTTTTAAAAGTTAATGTCCAAACTCATGGACAGAAAGATCTTAATAAAGCTTTTATTTGTATTAAGTGGTTGTCCTTCCGTATTCTATTTTGAGCATCTTGTGTGGACAAAGTCCAACTCCATCCTTGGTTCTTGCACATCTTACTTACTGTCTTTCTTAATATGACTATAATTTTCCTGAAATATAATGGTGTATTGAAACTCACATTCCAGCTGTTTCAATTACTTATCTATTAATATGCATCAAATTTCAACCACTATTCTGTTAAGTAACCAAACTCGCATAAGAAAACAATTTTCATTTCTCACCGTGAATTTCGAAACAAGACTTTCTTTTTGGTTCAGCTGTATTCTACAAGCCATTAATATTCATTCAGAATTGCCATTTTATCTTAATTTTAGATTTATGGTTGTTTGTTTGTAGCTACCTTATTGTTATTTCTGAGGTACACATTAGTAAACATCACATTTTTCTCATTATTTTATATTTTCTGTTCATTCAGTGACGTTGGAAAAACATTCAAATAAATTTACAATATTCAGTCATAGTTATAAGTGATAGGCATCTCTAATTTGGTGGTTCCAGAGATAAAAAAAAAACATCTCTTATTAATATAAGGTAAAAGATTTAAGTCACATTTACATAATAAATTGACACATTATTGCCATGATTAATATGAACCTTATTAAGTGTCAAGAGTATTTTGATCGTTTAATTCAGTTGGTTTAATAAAATTGAATTGTTCTATTTCTAATCAAAAATTATGTTAACCATTGTAACTAAATTATATTCAGCAATGATTCATAAATACATTTTACATTTATAAAAACGTTCATACATTAGAAAAATTATGGAACCTCCATTGGATGTTCAATTGCTTCTTGAAAAGTATCCTTGTAATTCCATGGTTCTTAATTATGACATACTTATTCTTACAATTATTTTTATAAAAAATATCTTTTTATAAACAAAATTCTGTAGATCACCAAAGTACGGAACTAAGTGCTATAAAAAACAGAATCTCGCCACTTTCTTTTGCCATTTATTAATGGTTGATGACTATTGCTTTTAACATCTTTGCCACACTTATCTTAGCTATTGGCCATCATTTTTTTTTTTTTTTTTTAAGTTCTGATTAAGTTATGGAAACAAAAATTAAAAATAAAAGTAAAAATTTATATACTAAAAACAGCTTATGATTAGTGTAGCTAGAATTAACTTTTTTCTTTATTTTTTTTAATAAATTTGTATATATTTATTACACATAAAAATGTATTAAAAATATAAGTTTAATTCTTTTAAAATGGCTGATTAAATATCACTATTTTTTTGTTACTCTTTATCAATGATGTTTATAAACAACAAAAATTCTTTACGACATTCAACCTGTTAGTTGTAAAATTTACAATTGCTATCAATACAATGTTGGTTTGGTTCATTTCAACACCCAAAAGTAGTTGCTGATAAAAATTTTTTTTTTTTTTTTCTTATTTTTTCATTCTTAATGTTATAAAAAATGTATTGTTAACTTTTGTAAATCAAGTTTCAAAAATATTATTTTTAAAAGTCATATTCAAAATTAAAAAAAAAAGTATATATATGAGTGAATGACTTCCAAGTTTTAGACCTACAGAAATTTGAAGGTGAGTTTCTATTACTGCCAAAAAAAATTTTGTTCCAAATTTCAAAGGTTGTGTTTTATAAATTAGATTTTCAATTAGATCTTTTTTTTACTATTTCCGTCAGTATAAGCCAAAATATGCTCCAAGCATAAAATATAATGTGTTTTTATACAGATTAATATATTTTTTGTTAGAACTTTATGTATTTAAAAACAAGAAAGTTATTAAAATTTCTGCAAACCACAAAAAGTGCAGAATTGGCCAATATACCTTTATGAAATGGACACAAATAAGTAAGTTTTATTAGCAATATTGTAATTTTGTATTGGTGATTTAGTATGGATTAATTATTTTTATTTTTTACCATACAAAATTATCTTGTAAAATCACACATTATTCACTAGTAGGTTTATTAGAAGGTGTTAAATAAGGCCCAAATATTTTTGGGTTATAATATACTTAAGTCATAGATATGAAATATTAGATTATGCATAAACAGTAGAAAATATAGAAATGAGTGAAGTACTATTGATTTTTTTTTACGAACTCCATTATATTTATATTAAAAGAAATTTATATTAAACCTTATTAAATTTGAATTAGATTTTTTTTTGTTAGAACAAATTTAACTATTGTGTTTATTAATTAGAATGATGTAATGTTAGTCATCTTTTGTATTACCAAGTATACATTTCATATTATGAACTCCTTAATGTTTAACAGGATGAAGCACTTTTATATGCAGGAAAGAAGAAAGGTAGACTTTCAACTAT
Organism: Zanna intricata; assembly: GCA_010016005.3. NCBI lineage: Eukaryota > Metazoa > Arthropoda > Insecta > Hemiptera > Fulgoridae > Zanna > Zanna intricata. The sequence goes on from JAAAKQ030487447.1 coordinate 8,394, forward strand.
AGCTGAACCGTATCACGCAGGTTTAACTGCTCCAAAAAGAAAACAAGTACAAAATGCATTTATGTCAGGTAAAAATTATGTTTTAACTTAAAGAAAATTAATTTTAGTAGTCAAAATGGATATTTCCATTGAAATCTGAAAACCGAAATTTTTCACGATTACACTAGTTCCTACTTTAAAAATGAATCCATCTGTATTATAAAGGTTACAATGGTCAGTGAACTGATCATTGATTTCAGCAATTGAGAATATTTCACTCAACATATACTACTGTGCTCTTATGTTTCCACTAATTGCAGCTTAACTTAGCGTTCTTCCTGAGATTACATCACCGTGTCTTGAGCATTGTAGCTAGCTATCAGGTTGACATCACATATGTTAATTTCTGTTAACTCATGTTCACTATACAAAGATTCTCTTTTTTCAATTCCTGTAAAATTAAAAAAGTAAAGCCAGTACATTACTAATTGTATTAATACTTTAAAAATTTCCTTAATTAGTTTTATATAGTCTCCTGAATTTTTAGTATTATTGCAAGTTTTTTTAAGTAACAATGGAACTATATTACTTTCTTCTATTTTTAGGTCAACTCAGAATAGTTGTTGCTACAATTGCTTTTGGCATGGGAATCAATAAACCAGATGTACGAGGAGTTATTCATTATAATATGCCAAGTTCATTTGAAAGTTACGTACAAGAAGTTGGGCGTGCTGGCAGAGATGGTTTAGAAGCAAATTGTCATGTGTTTCTTGATTCAAGAGTGAGTTTAAATTAACTTTTTTATTTATTCTCATATGCTTAATGTTCTTTAATATGAACAGTATTATTACTACTTTCTAATTGTACTCATTGTAATGTTACATTCTTTGGTATTTTTAAATATAATATTGAAAGATTATTTTGATACCACTGTTATATACAGTGATAGATAAATATCTGGCGCAGATGTTTAACCAGATAATTGCAGCTGCTAGATGTAACTGGATCATGTTAGATTTTATCAGGAAGTATGATATAATGTTCATTTAACAGCATAATTAATTTTACTTTTTATCAATAGAAGATGGATTAATAGGTGAAACTTAGCTAGGTATCTAGTCATTTTAGAAGTATTTAGAAGTGAATATCATTCTACTGATATTCTGAATTAATTAGGCTCTTTTTGGCTGGGTGTTTGTACTCTGCATCTCGTATATTTAGTTTAGCCATCTAGCTTATCATAAGCTAGATGGCTTAATTCATAAGACTGTAAAGAACAGTACACAACCAATCTATGATTTTCTTGAATTGTTATATTTTCATTTTTAAGAGGAATAGAAAACAATATTGCATCTTTTTTTTTAGGCTTACTGTGCAATCACCAGACAGGCAAAAAGTCCCCAGGCAGAACATACACCTTCCTTTGGAATAGAAAACCTTTTTTCAACTTTTTTTGTTAGGCTTACTGTACAATCACCAGACGGGAAAATATGTCCCCAGACAGAGCATAGGCCTATGTTTGGATATCTCCATGGTCACCATGAACCATGTAGATTCCGGTTTACATCCAGATGATTTAGTATAGGAAAAAAGAGATTGAGGAAAAAATGTGGTAGAATTGCAAGAAAAAATGATCTGCTTACTGAGAAGACAACAACTGCAAGGTCATTTCCGGTAGGACATATCCATTCCACTCATCCCAGATAAGGATAAAAAGACCCACTGAGAACATACTGAAAATTCATAGAGAAAGTCTTTATCTATTCAGAAGTTAAAACTAAAATCCTTTTGAGTAGAAAGTCATTATGACTCATTTCAACACACTGAATTAGCAAATGCTTGAACTTGGCAGAATGTAAATCAAGTATGAATTATAAAATATTTTAATAATAATGGACAAAAGTAAATTTGTATCATTTTTTATAGTTAAATAAAGAACTTTCATTTAAGTATGTTTTTTCTAATTTGAAAAACTTTGTGGTACTATAAAACAAATTCTCACTTTCCTGGGAGATGGTTGCCTTTTGTTATTATTCATTGATAAAAGGCTTGTTCTTAGTTGGAAAGTGTCATGACTAGATTTACTGTATTTATAATGTCATAGTCATAATGAAATTCAGTGATTTAGTTGATCTGGTGATCTGAATAGTCTAGTTTATGTTCATTTTCTTTAAAACATTAAAAGGGTTTCAAAACTTACTTTACAGGGTGGTGACTTGAATGAACTACGTAGACATATTTATGCAAATTCTATGGATCGTCATACATTAAGGAAATTACTTCAACGAATATTTGTATCATGTCAGTGTAAATCTGATTGTTCCACTCATGAAGTAGCATTTTCTGTAAGTGATACAGTACAAGCATTAGATGTAAAAGAAGAAACCATATCTACTTTATTAAGTTACCTTGAATTGCATGATAAAAAATGGATTATAAATCTTCCTCATACTTATACAATGTGTAAAGTACAATCTTATAAAGGAGCTAAGCATCTTCGATCACTTGCAAGAAAGGTAATTAATTTTACAAATTATTTTGTTAGAAGTTAGTTTTATTTCTGTGACATAAAAGGCGTTTTATTTAAGGTGTTTTAAAATATTCGTAGACTTCAATTTTAGAAGCTGTAATGTGATTTTGCTTTAACTGTAAACAGTAAATATTGTTTTGAAAAGTCAACTAAATATTATGAAAAGTGGTAATTTCGATGTAAATTTTTCATGGCCATTTCATACTATTTATATAAAATTAAAGAGAATGCCTTATTGTATATTTTACTCACATTATAATAATACTATTTTTAAATAATTATTTCCTAAAATTAAAATAATAAATCAGTATTATTGCACTTAAAAGCTAAAAAAAATAACTGTGTGTAGATATAACTAGCAAATTATCCATTTCTCAGTTTAGTTTGTGTCGCTGATAATAATGTTCACAATTATGATGCTTATATTTTATTTTGAATTTCTTTATCAAAGTTAAAATATAAATGTAAATGATACACATTATCTCCAAATAAATTGTGAATAGTTTATTGTTTTTGGAAATTCCTTACATCCTTTATATTCTTCAGCTTTTAAAAATTATCACAAAAAGTATTGTATCAGGAACACAATATTTTTCATAATCATTTACTGTAATAGACATGGGGTGCAAGTGACCCACATTTAACTCTTTATAATCTACATGAACTATTTTATTAAATGTAGTGTTGACTGTTAACATTTTATTCTTCATTCAACATCTTGATGCTGAATGAAGAATAAAATGGTAATTTTCTATGTAATTCTTCCTTCTCAGTAGTCCTTACCACTGGTTCATTTATCACATGTTGAAGATGAATCATCACTTTTGATTTTTGTGTGATTTGACAATCAGTTTAACATATAATGGAAGCTATTAAGGATAAGGAGAAAAGTTTTGTTTTCAATAATTGTTACATTTTTTGTATGAAGGTATTGTACCAATACTAAGTAGTACTGGTTAGGTTAAGTTAAAGTTTCTTTTTTCCTCAGAACATGCATTTGGAATACACATATAAAATAATTTTCTTTCACCATTTACTTATAAACATGTATTGTCAGGAGCACAGTACTAGGAAATAAATGTTAATATTTTTATGTGCTTATTTATCTGCTGGGTGTCTGAAAAAGAATTCTGCAGTTTTAAATTAAATTTACTTTTATCACATTTAGAATTATAACTTTGAGTTTTATTACATGCAATTACAAAGTTTAAAAAAAATTTTATCTCGTATTGTAACTCAATATCAGAACACTAGCATCCCTGCAAACATCAAACTAATAATCTACCTCATTCCACATACTGACAAGCATGTCTACAGGAATCACTTCCACTGCTGTTGTTATTCATTGGCACAGGTGGTCAAGTGACTGGATTTTTTCTTGGTGTACAATGTCTTTTATATAGCCCCAAAAGAAGAAATCCCCTGGTATCATATCAAGACTTTGCTGTGACCAAGGGATGTTAGCTTTTCTGCTTATCCACCCCTCTGGAAACCTGTCATTGAGCACATTGCGTACAACTTTGTATTATGTAAAGGTATTCCATCTTTTGAAAAATTAGGCTCCATATTTTCAGTTTGCAAAAACATTTCCAGGTACATTTTGCTTCTAATAACCTGCTCATGAAAAAGTGGCCGAAAAATTTGATTTTACATGATACCCCATCATTTAGTTTCAGACAATTGTGGGTAAATTCCACCAATTTGTTTGAATTTTCTCACCCTAACGCTCAATAATTATGGTAATTCTGATTCCAGTAACAAAATAAAAGCAGAAATGAAGTCTCAATATGGTTAACTACAAATAGAATTCCTTATAGCTTATCATTAGCTTTAATTTCATGGAGTAGCTATAATTTAAAAGCATGAAGTTTCAGTCACGTGTGAACATCATGGAGAGTGCTTTTAGAAATGTTTAGTCAACAACTAACACTACAAACATTTTGTAGTACTTCATTGGAAAGACAGTCAAATTCTGTGTGTTTTGGCATTGTTTGCAGAAAAAAAATATATATATTTGTTCTTGAAACCACTGAGTTTTTTTTTGACACCTAGTATAGGTATTTAACTGAAAAATTACAATCTCTTAATAAATATAAATATTTTGTCTTTGTGTAGTGTCCTCCTTTGGCAGTAGCAGTGGCACGTGAATTAAAAAAAGGAACAAAACCAGAAAAATTAAATATTTTAAATTTTCCTGTCATTGAATTAGCATCTTCAATGAACTGGGATAGTGGTTCTGTAAAGTATCACTTGAAACAACTTGAATGGGCACCAAACGGTAAGTTAAAGTTAATGTAGTTTTTTTATGACTACATAAGCACTAGTTTTAGTATGACTACTTTTTATATTAATTGAAGTTTTTACAGAGAAAAAATTATTTTTTTTTTTTTTTTTTTATAAATATTTCAATAGAAAAGAAGGATTGGTTCAAATATCATAAATTTTAACTGATTGGTTGCTTCATCCCAAGATAATGTTATTACATACCATAAAACAAACAAACAAAAAATATTTATTCAATAAAATTAATGAGCAGATTACATGTTTAATTATTTAAATGCAGCTTGCCCCCATTGTACAACATTTATTAATTTATAAATAGTTGTATATTGCAATTTGGGGGTTACTTTTTGTAATACATTCAAAATGGATTTTTGTTATTTTCATTTCTTATCTCTTGTTGAATCCTTAAAGATATTTGAAAAGCAATGCAACATAATTGACTTAAAAATAATTTTACATTTTGAAATTAATTTTTTTTTGTTTTTCAGTGAATGGTGTCAGATGCAGATCTGGTCTTCTCATTGAATTTTCAGAGTTAGGTTTTAGAGTTAAAGCAGCAGGTAATATGTCTAATGAGGAATTAGATTTTGCTCTTGATAGTCTCCATCAGCGAGTGAAAAATCAAGAAAACACTGCATTGTCCCAGTTACATATTATATTTCAAACATTGACTAAGTATGTATTGTAAATTATTTTTATTTTGAGTAATGTAAATTTTACTAACTCAGCCAAATCGTCTCTATTTTATTATGCTTTTAAGCATAATTTATTTTATTTTTAAGCTTTATTTTTGTATACTTTTAAGTTGGTTTCTATCATTAAATTTTGTATTAATGAGGTGATTTAACCATCATTCCATACAAGATTTCACTCCCGTACCATTAAAAAAGAATAGAAAACATAATTTTTTTAATTTTTAGACATAATTCATATTTTGAGTTTATTTACCAAAACAACTTTATAAATTAATTTAGATTCCTGTTAGTAATTTTAAACTATCAGTATTTTTAACTAATTGCAGGTGTGCAACTACAATAAATCAATATAGTAAGTTATATTATTCTGTGGTCCTGGTCAGCGACAGTAATATTTTTTTTACTTTAATTAATTTTATATCCAGAGTTTGCAGTCTTTCAGGTTTCCATGGCAAGGAAGTCACAAACAATTTGTTGAACACACCACTAAGCAGTGAAATTCTAGAATAGAATAGAAAGATTAAAGAGTAGCATATGCATAAAAATACGGGAGTAGATTTTGCAATTGATTTATTCTTGTAACATTTTACAGTGCTGAAGTTTAAATTACATATTGTGATTACACATTACGGCATATTAGAAAATTTTTTTTAAAGGCTCAGGTTTGTCTGAATATGCATGAGTTTTCTCTTATTTCTTTAATAATAAATAGGATGGATTATGTTCTAATCAGTAATTACTAACATTGCTTAATTTAACTGTGGTGAAATGTTAGTGATCTGAATTCACAAAAAAAAAATAATATGATAGCAGTATTATTACATAATAATTTAAATGTATCAGTACAACTGATACATCTTATGTGATCTTTTATGTACTCAATAAAATTGTTTCATTGCTGCTTAATAGATATTCTTTTTCCCACTTTAAATTACTGGATACGACAGATATCAGTTATATGCATACATACTGTGAAAACAAACAGGATGGCTTTAGTACTGAATATTTTAAGTCAGAATGATACAATCTGTTTGTTTACATGTCTGTTTCATTAACTGAAACAGACCTTTCTAAAGATAGAAGAGGATGAATGTAAACTGTTGTTCTTTTTATGAATTTCTTATTCTCAATTGTTATATTTGCTTGCTTTTAAGTGGGCTTGTTTAAGTGATTTTATTCTCATTTAATTCTATTTACTAATGACCATTAAATATCTATGTTTACTAGTAAACTCCAGTAAAAACACCAGTGCACAGTACAGCATAGTAATATTTATACATTTTATTTACATAATGAAATCATACATCTATTTAAAATATTCGTAGGCTAAATAATATGTTTGCAATGTTATTGAATATGTTTAACTTAAAAAGCTTATGTGTAATATACAGATAAATTTATACAATCAAATATACACAGCAATATGTGTGTATTTTGTGTAAACACACACATAAGTTATTGAATAAATTGATTTTTATTTTATTTACTTTAAAAATTTTGTTTCAGTGTTACTTGTGAAACAGTCGATGACTGTTTGGATAAAGCAGATTTATCTAACAGTGACAAATTAAAAAGTATTATAAGAGATTATTTTGAAAATCCAGTCGAAGAGTCACCTTCTATTCCACTTCATCAGGTATAATTTTCTGAGTAGACTTCTTTTCATATTCATTAGATATATATTTTTCTGAGTAGACTTGTTTTTATGGATATATCCTTACTCATCATTAATTTTTTCCTATTCTCCTTAATCCTTTTTTCTCCAGTTATGTGTAAGTTGTCTATCCTGAGATTGTAAGAACTCAATGCATCTTTGGTATTAAAGGTGGGAAGGGGGATTGAAATTCATGTCGTTGAAAAGAAATGTGTTAAAAATAATTAGTACTTGTAGAACATTGGTTGCAGTTCAATATAAGGGGATCATTAATTATTCAGTGCAATGTTTAAAAAAAAATTACAAATTAATACAGTTAATAAAAATTACAATGCAGTGCTAATAAAAAAAAATTACAAAGCAATGTACATGCATGTTTTATTGTTGAACAGAGCATTTCAAATAGTTTTGCTTACAACATTTAACTTCAAACAAGTCCCATGTGAGTATCTTTTGTGTCCTTAAAATAGTTAAATAATAAACAATTTCACGCCACACATTACAAAGAATATTATTGAATTAATTACACTTTTGATCCTTCTTTTTAGTTTATTGAAACTATTATTAACAACATGTGTTGCACACTCTATCTTTAACAAACCTCCAAAGAAAGAAATTGAATGGCCAGGGAACTGATCCATTACAGCCAAGCCAACTCTGACGAAGTTGTTCATGTAGGTAGTCTGTTAACATATAAACCCCAGTTTGATGGTCCACCATCTTATTGGACGTTGGGTTGCTGATGTTTAATTTGTGTTATTGGATATTTCTGTAATATTTCTAAATAACTGTGTTAGTAACCATTGGGTCGGCAAAGAAGTATGGACCGATCATTTTATTAGCAGTCAACGCACACCAGATGTTAATTTTTGGGCTGTCACATTGTATTTGTCAAATAACATAAGGATTCACTATCCAAATATGACAATTTTGATAGATAATGTGACCAGAAACATGGGAGGTAGGTTTGTCAGAGAAGATTACTTTTTCTAAATATGCGTCATCTGCATTTGCGTGCACCAACTAAATTTTGTATGCGTGAAGTTTTAGGCACTAGTCTATTCTAGACTAGTATTTCACAATTGTTAATTGCAGTATTCATGGTTCTAAATTGTTTTTCCTGGGCTTCTCTGAAAAGGATCATGACCATACTCAAAAGGAAAATGTTTACAAACAGTAATAACAGATTCGCTTAACACATTACTTTCTCTTGCATTGAAGCCATTGCTTAACAACAACCCCCTTTGTTACATCATGTTGGCATGTTCAGTCATAGTCATCAGTAACTCTAGTACCTACACTTATGTTTGGAAAAAAAAAATTAACACACATTATTTCATTGCTTTGTTCACTTTATTAACCCTAAAATGTGCTGAATAATTTATGTTCTCTCTGTACATCTCATACATACATCCTCATTTCATTTTTGAGTGGTTAAATTATCTACTTATAATTATAAAATTGAAGTAGTCTCCTTTCCCCCCCTCTCTCTCCCCCCTCCCACCACCCCCCCCCCACTTTATTATGCTGCAATATACCGTTAATATCATCTTTTGTGTATTTTACTGTTTAATGAAGTTATAGTATCTTGTTTTTTGCAATTTTTTTTTATATTAAGATTTTGATCGGATTTTTTTTTACAGGAAAAATTAGAAAATGAAGCTCAGATTATTTCAGACATACGTAACTTGGTTTTCAGTTATAAAGATTGCAGTTTTACTGGTAGATCTATTGCTAGAGTATTTCATGGCATAGATAGTCCTAATTTTCCTGCAGTTGTAATGAGTCGAAGTCGATTATGGCGTGCACATCTTGATCAGGATTTTATTTTATTATGTAATCTTGCTTCTCGTGAGTTACTTAGAATGCGGTAACCACTGAACTTGTTTAGTTATATATATTACAAATGAGATATATTTTTATATATACATAATGAACAGGTATGAAAGAAATGTTATTCTAATGAGTTAATAATCCATATCACACAAGTGATTAGTGTGTTATTTTTTGTTGATCTATAAGACATAAAATTATTGTTTGATGTCATTTATCAAAAGTTTATAGGAACATGTGTTCAGTGATCCTTAAAAAATACAGTAATTTTATTGAAACTTTTACTTTGAATATTTTATATTGCAGTAAATCATTTATGTTCTTGACTACATTTTGTATTTAAAATGTTAAAAAATTACTATAATTGACAATGCAACTATGCAACTATAATTTGACTAAAATTTCAGCTTAAAAGCATGGTGAAAGAAATATTACATTAATGGTACACATTTAGTTAATTTATGTATCAGAATATGTTTTTAATGTATTGACTTACAATTATATAATTTATTTTTGTATACATTACTGTTTATCACAGCAGATTTTTGTCTGTTATTTTTTTTTCTTAAAGTGTCATATTTTTTATCTACTATTATTATTATTTAAAGTTTGTTGTAAATAAATATATATTGTAATTTAATGTACATGTGTTTTTGCATTCTTGTATATTCTGACAATAAATTTCTTACGGAAAAAAGTTATAGTCTGTAAAAACATTAACCCATCAAGAAAACTTATTTTAATGTCATTCACATATTCTATTAGTGCTATTACATCAATAAATAGAAAATATTACATTTAGACAAGGTATGTACCTATAAAATTCATCTTTGGATCATTCGTTTTTTCCACATCTACATATCCAACTGTTACCAATGACTTTTACGTGAACTATGTTATTTCATAATCCTTCACTAAATTGCTTTGCCTAGGATCGTACACCTCTTCCATTTACTGATATCACAAAGATATACTTCATAAAATAAAAAATTGCTTTATATCAGGATTCTAAACCATTACCATTTTAAAAGTTGTCACAACATGCATAACCATAACGCCAGATGTAAATATGAACAGCAACTTAATAAAATATATCAATTAATGGCTTTCAATTATAAAAAAAAAACTACAAATAGTTGACAAATTCAAAAATAAATTACGAGCTAAATTTTTATGGCAAATTTGATGGTCGGTCCATTTCCTTAAATTTAACTGCACTTACTTACTTGAACTGTAGTTAGTTTTGCTGTTAATCCAAATTTTGCATCATCATCAGTGCTGATGAATTTTGTGATTAACTCCCAAACATTTACTATACATATTCATAAGACGCTGTGTCAAAACAGAAAGAATTCAGGATGTGTTTTACTTCATTTATACAAATTGAAGTATAAAGTTCAAAACATGAGTCTGTAAACACTTCGTTTTCAAGTTATATTTTGAAAAACATTTCACACTGATTTCTGCTTAGTGTAAATTGAATATGCTGTATTGAAATTATTGAAACTTACATTAAGGGGTAAATTTGATGCTTTTTGAATCAAACCGAATAAAACCAATCCCAAAACTATACCACTACTGATTTTTGAAAAAATTTTATTAACAAAAAAATTGTGCCCCAGAACAATTTTTTAAGTTTGGTAAAAAATAAATTTGCTTTATAATTGCCAGTAAAGAAATAAAATTTTTAAAGAATTTAATTTTGGGAAAGTCTTTATTAATTAACATCAACTAAACATGAAGAAGAGTTTAATAAATTTGATTCTTATTAGAAACAGAATAGACTGAAATGTAGCAGAAAAATAGTTATATTAAAATTTTAATCCAAAACAAGAATCATTTCAATATTGTAAAATATCTATAAACAAAATCAGTTATTAAAAATAAATTACTATTACAAGAGTTTTTCAAAATGTTCTTCCAATTTCATATGATCCCACAGATTGACAGTTAGTCTGACCTAGGAGGCCCTACTGTTTGTTAATCTTACATTTAAACAATCCCTGATTTCTTGACAAAAATAATACTGTACCAACATTAATGCTTTAGTGGAAACTACTTTTTATTTTGTCATGTGGATTTTCTTAGCTTGTTATAATACAAAAGGTTTTTATCAAAATTATTATAACTCTCCATTTATATTGAAGTCATCAAAATAAATATATAACTAATTAAAATGATAAACATTGTTAAATTTTTATGTTAATAATATTTAGTAACAATATTTTGTTTGTATTTCATTTCATTTATGTTTACTAATATTTCATTTTCATGTTACTAATATTAGAATAGTTCACTCTTTGTTATGTAAAAATCATGCCCTTTCTCGCATTTGGTGGGAAGTTATGAAACCTTCTAGAAGCAGTAAGGTTGTGTCTTTGTTTGGATTACTATTTTTACAGAAGAATGAATTTTTGTTTGGCAATTTGCATTGACAAAGTGTAGTTTTATAATAAATGTAATTATTTATTGTGTTTGGAATTAATTGTATTTATTAATAGAGTAGAAATTAGTAATAGAAGTAAATAGACTTTAGTAGTGTTTTCTAATAGTACAACAGTACTTATTGTGAGGAAGTCTGATATCATGTTGGTTATTTACAAATCGTTTTCTCACTACAATTGGCGACCGTGACAGGACAGAAAGAAATTGTGAGGAAGTCAGATATTGTGTTAGTTATTCACGAATAACTCTCTTACAAACTTCAATTAATGGTTTTTCATCAATTTATTAACTTAGCTGTAAAAAGTTACCTCAAGTAACGTAACTGCATCATTAAATAAAATAGAACTTTGCTATAATTGTCTTGAAAGTAGTCATAGAAATTTAGATGCAATGGAAAAACTTCTGGTAATATATATTGAGCCTCCTTCTTCAGGTGGTAGAGAGTTTCTGCATAACAAACCAGTGCCATTTGAGATTTGTCTAATACCAAGTCCAGGCTACTGTGAACTTGCAAAATTAAGCTGTGCACTTCATCAGCATGATGTTCTTGGCTCTCAGCATAATTTAATGATGACTGAAAAGTACCAGTTATTTGTAAACACCAAAATATTTAAGCAAAGATTTTTGGATTTGGAAACCTATTAGGGATTCTTTCTTAATATTCACAATATGCAGCTAGTGTATTTCCATTATAGTAATCATAAACAAAAATTATCTGTGCGTATTCTTCATTTAAAAACTGAGAAGTAATATTCAAGCATTCTAATTTCCTTCAGTTCTGAAAATATAAAAAAAAACCTATTCAAATTCATTACATTAATTTAATTTCAGTTGTTAATTCTGCCAACTTACAATATAAAAATTTCAAAGTTATTTTTCAGTACTATTTCTATATAATGAATTTTATATTTTTTCTATATTAATTTTTTTTATTATTCTTTTTTTTTAACCTCCGGAACGACTGTTAGGTATAGCTTCAGAGGATGAGATGAATGAATTTTACCTTGTGTGAAAAATGCCATTTTTCACACACAATCCCTGACCAGGATTCGAACCTGGAACCTCCGGATGAAAGGCCGAGACTATCATTCACGCCACGGAGGCCAGCATTATTATTAATGCTATTAAACTTGCCTTACTTAATTATTTGTTTTTATTTCAACTTTTAATAATTAATTTGTTACTAAATATTTAAATCATTCTATTTTTGGTTTAAAATTATTATGCAATAGTATTTTTTGCCACCTTTCGGTCTTTTGTTTTTAATATTAATCAAATTTATTAAACTCTTTATCATGTTCAGTTGATGTTACTTACATCAATTTTACCAGAATTAAATTTGATATAAATTTTGTTAATAATTTTATTTGTTTACTGACAATTTAATAAAGTTTTTAACTAAAAAATTTTGTTTTGTGATAATATTTTTTTAAAATCATTGTAAGCATAGTTCTGGGACCTTTTTTATTTGTTTAGGTCAAAAATGACGTGGGCGAATAATTCATATTTAACACGATATCGACTTCCTCACAATTACTTTAATAGTACAATCTCGGTCGCCAATTAAAGTGAGAGATGATTCGCAAATAACCAACACGATATCAAACTTCTTCACAAAAATTTATTTTACACAACAAAACAAACAACACTTACAACCCTTAACAAAATCTACATGAAACAAATTTAAACTTCGTGGAGCATAACAACATCGGAACACATCACAAGACAACCACGAAAGAACCAATCAACGAGTCCCTTGACTGTCTTATATACCGTTAGCTTGTCTTTCTAAAAATAAGTAGAAGATTCTATTTGCTTCTATTACAAGTATCTTCATTATTTACAAATATAATTAACTCTTAACAATATAAATAATTACTTTAATTACAAAACTAAACTTTATAA
>JAAAKQ030487458.1:10592-21716 GCA_010016005.3 Zanna intricata
TCAAGTCACAATCCTTGACACACAATGCCAATACTTTCAATTGAAGATTTACTATACACAGCTATTAGGATCTGGAAGTTAAAGGTATGATTGTGCAAGATGTATTTAATATTTATATATTTTATTCTTTTTTTGTTTTACTTATTTTTTAGGTTGAAGAACCCATTTTTCCTGATATTGGAGATTATGTTCCTTCAACTCAGAAAAGTGCTGAGCCAAAAAAGAAAACATCAAAATATTTCCCATCGGCGAATATTGAGGAAAAGGATATTACTCAACCACAACCTGTATTTGCTGCTGAAGAAAAGAAGAAGCAAGGTTTACCAACAAAACCAGAATCTAAAGCTGCTGGTATTTTGTCTCGATTGGCTGCTGAACCAACTGGATATGCCGAATGTTATCCCGGTCAAGATGAAATGCAAGATGCTATTGATGATTCTGATGATGAAGTAGATTACACCAAAATGGATCTAGGAAACAAAAAAGGACCTGTTGGACGGTGGGATTTTGATACTCAGGAAGAATATAGTCAGTATATGAACAGTAAAGAAGCCTTACCAAAAGCTGCTTTCCAATATGGTGTTAAAATGGCTGATGGTCGACGTACTAGAAAGTATAATAAGGAAAAAAATGAAAGAGCTGAACTCGATCGTGAATGGAACAAAATCCAAAATATTATTCAGAAACGTAAAGCTCCTGATGTTAAGGAACCCGGAACACCACAGTTTAAAATGCCAAAATATTAAACATATTATGAAAGTTGTCAAATTTCAGGATTAAAAAAAGAAAATTTGTTCATCATAATTTTTGATAAGCTAGGAAATTAAAGCTTGCTGTAGAAACAAGCCGTATTAAAAGTTAAAACATGCCAACTATTACAGCATACACTACCTGTAAAACTGTATGTGTACAATGTACAGGAACACCGTGTGTGTACCTGTAGGATAATGATTGAACTCTGGGCATCTCAACTAACCTCATTACATTAGTATCACTTTGTTATTTCATTGCATTAATTCTTATATCATTGTTACTCTGTTGTAGAAGCAAGTAAAGTTTGTATATTTGTTATTTATGTATTCTTTATCACTCAGTTGTTCTAGAGAATAAAAAAAAATTAGAAAAAATATAAAATTGTTTTTTCTTTGAATTTAAGTCAAAGTATTCTGCATTTCAACAAGCCTAATAGGAAACTTAATTACTAGTATAAGCATGCTCATACATAGGAAGTATATAATTTCTGAGATTCTGTCCATATTTGTAAAGAAAATAAACCATATAATTGAATAATAATTGTGTTTTCCTTTAGAATTGGTCATTATAAAGATATAGTTCAGCAATATCAGGAGAAACTGATGAGTATATTGACAATAACTTACTTCAAAATAAATGCTACATTGATGTGCTTGGAACATATATTTTGGATGAAATCTAAAAGTATTAAACATGTAATCTTTTAATTTTTTTGCAGTATTCAGCATATTTTAAGATTAATAAAATTTGTTAAAAATCTTGTTTCAAAGTTAGCAATTTTTAAGTTTATTCAAATTGGTTGTTAATGTTCTTTAGTGGAAACAAGTATGTTGGTTCTTCAGATGCTTTTCTTTAAAAATATCATATGAAATGAAAACATTTAATCTGGCATTGAAATATTAAATTTCTTTAAAAAATAATGGCCAATTTCAAATGGCTATAGCCATGTTTTATTTGTATCAGTTGAAATTGGAATTATTGATTTAGATTATTGACCTCATTTTTATTATACAATACTATAAATTTATTAATCTTGTTACTTTTTTTACAAAACTGAGGAAAACTTGCATTCTTTGCAGAAACAATTACATTTTTATATTTCAATATCAATTTGTAAGAACTAACATGACCTAAAAATTCATTATCTCTGAAATGAAATTCAGCACTTGAGAAATGCATGACTTACTTGTGAAGAGATTCATTTTTTTCCCATATACAATCTAAACTAATTTAATAACAGTTTCTAATTATATATATTGCAAGAAGAAAAGTATGGTTATCAATCAAAAAATGGGTTATGGGTTTTTTTCATTTCTCAAAAGTTTCATGACCCAGGGACCCCCAAAAAGGAAGGATAATGTATATAAAAAGAAAATTAACATTAGAAATAAACATGGCCACTTTCAAATGAACCTCGCCATAAAATTGTTACTCAAAAATATTGAAAAATAATATGACACTGAAACCTGAAAAACTGCATTATCAAGTTTTTTGGCTGTTAAGCCTGCTACCAAAAAAGCAGTTTTTAACATTTTTGAGTAAATTTAATTTAATATGTTACCACCTGTTTTAAGTTCCACAACTTTTTCTATTGATTAAGCCATCAAATAATAATAATAATTATTATTATTATTAATCATACTTAAAATAAGAGTCTTCTTTCTTGTCTAACAAGTATTTAATAAAGATCAGATAAAGCACCTGCCTTCATATTCAAGCTTTGGAAAATGTTATTGTATAGCTTTAATTTAATCCTAAAAACATACATTCAGAACGGGATATTTCAGATAAAATTAAGAAACTTTGTCACAATTTTGGGACATTAAATTTAGCGCTTTGAACCAGTTGACGTCTTTGGTGGCTGTTGCAGTGTTTGCTAATTCTTTCATCCAATAATGATCCTGTTGTTGTGTCAAATGATATTCAGCTATTTCTAAATGATGTGCTATGATAAGATGTCTGCAATGCAACTATAGTTGGATCGATACAGTGTTATTTGAATTTATATGACTTGCATCATCTCATCCTTCAAATGTTTTATTATAGATTATATTTTTAATTTACCATATGCGTGGTCTGCCTTACCCAATGGGCTTGCTTGTTAATTTTAGAGGAGAACTTTGATTTATGATAAAAACTATAAGCTTGTTATAATACTACTTGTGTTCAGATAACACAAAGAATAATAAAAGCATCCTTGTGAATTCTTTTTACAATAAGCAGCTATTACATAGAGCAATACTTGTCATTATACCTATTCAATTTATTTTTAACATCAATAAGTTTTCCTTTCTAGTCCAGTAGGTTTACTGTTATTTTAACTAAATGATAGTAAATTAGACATTCATACTTCAGCACACTTGTTGATCCAAAATGTTCATTACAGGTTTTCTACGAAATTTATTCTGTAACGTACTGTAGTTACCTGGTTCCATTTAAACTTTTGTATCTTCTAGTAAGTAATTGTACTTGTATCTGCTGGTAATTACTCTTCAATAACTTCAGTCAAAATGCTTGCCAGACCAATACTGTAGTATCCATTTTTGCTGATAATTACTAGATAATTTCTTCTCATTCCTCTTTGATACACTATGATATTTTGTATGTGTATTTGAATGCTGCTGTGTGTGTAAAAGGTTATAAGAATACAGTTTTGACTATATACTAAATTACTTTAGTAACGTGCAATTACAATTTTTTAATAGTAATTAAACTGAGGTATAAAATTAGATATTGCTTTTGATGAGAATACTCAATCACATTTTTCACTAAAAGATAGAAGAATTGTATATTCAGTGCTACAAATATATTTTCTTGATTGAAATTAATATTTGATGTAGCAATTTCTAAGTTATTACAAGGGAAAAAAATAAATACGCATTTCATATTAATACATTACAATGTTTTGTTATTCTATAAAAAAATAAATCTCATATTAATTAATTGCCTTTATTTAAATAAATTTTGAAAATGACATTAGAATTTTTTAAATTTTGGCTTATTAAAAAAATATTTATTTTATTTTTATTGTATTTATGTCATGTATAGTAACTTAGAAAGCAAATAACATTTTATCAATTATTAATAAAGTTGGAGGTAATTATTGTCTATTCTCATTCACCAAAACATCAATGGCAGTACGAAACATCTTTCTAATCCTTTCATCCTTCAAATTTCTACTTTGTTTTTCCAGAGATGAACTACCTTTACTTTGTTCCTGAGAAGAAGTAGCTACATGTGTTTTCTCTTTTTCTTCTTTAAGACTTTCATATTTTTTATCAAAAATTATGGTAGATAATCTTCTTTTGTCAATTAAATGAAAAATATTATTATTTTCATTGAAGCGGACTATCGCATAGAAAAATATAATAACCAAACGAATCAAAAAATAAGCTATGCTAGAAATGAAACATATTAATAATGGTAAAAGTACATTTTCATTGTACATCATATTTTCTGTGAGCTGTCGAAAATTGAAGCCATAGGTTACAGCTACATAATACCTTGCAAATGTAGGATTTTGTAACAAATTAGGAAAATGTACATAAAGAATTATACAAAAACAAAAAAAAGCTGTGAGAATTACTGAAATAATACCAAAAGTGTACTGAAGTGTGTATTGAATTATATCAAAATTGGGTGATAAAAACCACAAAAACACCAATCTAAGAACAGAACTCCAAGTAAAAAGAGCAATAGTTGATATACATGCCTTTTCATGTAATACAGGTTTATAAATATTAAGGAATTGAAAATTAACAAGTCCTCTGGAAGTTATTTCGAGGAAAAGGATCTCCAATATATGTGATATAGTCAATATTATTCCGGTTATACTGAATAGAAGTGCTATAAAACTTAGCAAATTTGAAACTTTTTGAAAAAATCCTTTACATCCATACAACTGGAATAAATAAAGTGTATGAATGGAATATATTAACATTATAATCATCATTATTATAAGTGCACCAAAACCCCAAGGACCAATATTAAGTAGACTCAGCATTAGTGTATGGACCTGTAACAAGTAAAAGAAATTATATACATGTAAAAAAAAAAAAAAAAAATGTATTTTTACATAATGAAAAATATTACCTCCCTTAAAAAATATTTTTTGCCAAGAAATGGAAAATTTTAGTTATACTTGAGAAAAAATTTCATGACTATGAAAAAACAAAATTGTTTACAATTATCACTTTTCTCATTTAATGGATAAAACACATCAATACTATTGCCAGTTAATTTTTTAGAACAACACCAGTTGTAGCCATTTGCTTGATTTTCAATTCTTAATTTTCTCATTGAACACAAGTTCATTTATGATGGAATTTTTGAATTGATTGCCACCTTGATTATTCACAAAATTACTACTCCCCCTCTGTATGAACAATATACTTGTATTAAGGCCATCTCCTCTTGATATATACAAAATACTTTCTGATCAGACATGTGCTTTAGAAACAATATTTGAACAGCTCAAATCTTGATTCTGTTTATTTTTCAACATTAAATTATTACTTGCACTGGAAATATACTACTGTTTTACAGAGAATACAGAAAAATTTACTATAGGAATACCAGAGGAATTTGTAGTACATATCTCACTGTTTTAAGGCAAGATTTTGTCCTCGCAATTTATTTTTTTAACAGTCTATCAAGTTATTTTTTGTGTTTCTCATTTATGGAACAAAAAAATATTGGCTCCATAATAATTGGCAACTGATTAATAAAATCAACAGATAGAAACTTTGCTTAAAAAATCTTTAATTTAAGTTCCACATATTACCATGTCGATGGCCTTGTTAGAATCTGTATTGAGATTATGTCAGAATGGATATAAATGAAAGTTTCATATTGGTTAAAATTATCAGAATGATGAATAATACCTTTTATAAATTAATAAAAAAAGTTCTTAGAAAGCAGATTTTATTAAGTTTATGTTGTAGTTTTGTTAAAATATTATCCACAAAATTTCTAGTAAATATAATTCACACAAGTATATCAATTGAAGATCATTTACTTAATTAGCAAGTATGAAAAATTATTTTTTTTAAATTTGAAATTTTGTACAGAAGTGTAACTGTTACTGCAATGAAAAAAAAAACATGCTCATATACATTCATATTAAGGTTTTCATGAATAAGGTTATTAGTGTATAAGTAAGGTTGTTTAATGTATCTGTTTAAGGCTGAGGGTAGTCACAAATTTGAGAAAAAGAATTTTTAAACAGCCACTTTTTTTATAGTAAGGTTTTTAATAGTGTTTAAAATCTTTCATTATCAGACAACAGTTTCGTAATTCTTCCATATTTGTCACCCAGGTTATGTTATCAAATTGCATTGTGTAAGAAAGTGTAAATTCTTGTTTGTTTCAATTACAAGAAAAATTTGGATTTTGCCATTTTAAAAGAACTTTATAAATACTGGTAAATAAATGGTCATTACTTAGTTTCTCCTCATATTAATTTATAAGTTTAATTACAAAATGTGCAATAATATAACTATTAAATAAACAACTTTTAATTAAATATTAAGAAATTAAAAAATACCTCAATTTTTGTTATATATACTCCAGATGCAAAGTTCTCTGCTATGAACACAACTGCGCTAAATGTATTCGTGTAGACATTGTATAGAACTAACTCTATAAACACCACCCTTGTTAATTCATCCAACCAATTCATCTCCCTTAGATATGTTATTATTAACTTTGAGTCTTCTTCATTCATTGTCAGGTTTGCAATATATCCTCCACCATGATAATATTTTCCAGATTTTCCTAAAAAGATAGTAAAATATGGGGTTATCTTTCTGTTGTTTTTAACTACATTTTTTTTTTATTCAATTCTTTGCAGTCTGTTAATATTTATTGAACATTTGTTTGGAAAAATGTATTTGGTATATGAAGAGGGGTCTTCCAAAAGTATAAAATCATTTCCCAGGTTAGAAAGAGTGCGAGGTTCAGAATATGGTTATGGTAGTGTAGCAAGACCAGTATAAAATAACTGAGTAACGGATTTCTACCAATTTTCTACTAGTAGAAAATGTAATAGGAGGAATCCAAAAAGGGATCCTTTTAGTAAAGGTAACAGGTCTGTTTAACAATTACATTTTGTAATACTGCCCACTGAAACACACCTAAAAAATTATTGTTCTTTGAAAAGAGTTACCGGACCCAGGCTAGGCGTGCATGGAAATGAAAGGGTTCGATAGATTGTTCTCATGCTCAACTGGGATCTTGTTTGCCAGGTAAATGAGATAGAGTACAAATATTCTGGGGAAGATCAGTTGAAATCAGTTCCACAAGGAAGTCTGCAAAATCAGTTGAAGCGAGACATTATATCATTGTGCAAGATGTGAGTTGTGGGAAATCAGTCTAGGCGAGACATTACCATGGCAGTCTGTGAGATGTGAGTCTGCAAGACGTCAATGAGAGTATTCTGCGAGGAGATCAGTGAAGGAGCGAATTTTGAGTGAAGGTTTGCTGCAACTAAGGTAACGTCACAAGTAATGGTTTCGTGAGTTACTGTAAGACAGTAAGTGAAAGGGATAATGTACTAAATTTCATTCATAAATTGTTAGGGTAGTTTTATTTATGAATAGCAAAGGTATTTGCAGTAAAATAACTTTATACTTGTCTATTGTAGTATTGTTGTTAATACAAGACTAGTGGTTAAAAGTGTTACAACAAGCGATCATGCTATGTCTTTTGTCAATGGGACTGAATTCTGGTTTTCATTATTTATTTACCTGTGAATTAATCCTGACGATTACTTTAAATTCTGTTTGGTATGTAATTTCTGTTTATTATTAAACAGAGATGTTGTCATTTATGATTATTAGTTTGTTATTAATATTTAATACTGTTGTTTACTATTGTCATTAATGCTTGTTTGTCACTGAATAAAGACTACTGAATGAGTAAAAATAAATTTAAAAAAAGTTTTAGTAAACATCAGAATCAGAAATTCAAAAGTATCTTCAAATTCAAATTTGAAGTATCTTGACATGCTAAGCTTATCATTATTTATTATGCCTATATACGTTCCTATATAAAGCACAAATGTAATATCTTGAGGTTCCCTAAAAAAATCAAAGTAAGTTTTCAAAGTATATAAACAGGCTGTCAGATGATTGTTTGACACCCATAAATATGAACACTGTGCCTGAATTTAGTAAATGAAAATTTTTAACATACTCATGAATTTATATTTATAAATAAATTGCCTTTGCCAAAAATAATTTTTTAAATTATTCATAAAAAAACATATATATTTCAACAACACATTACTTCAGACTTATCAGAAATTTGTTTATAAAATATCAATGCTTCCATTGTCATTTTAATAAATTACTGAGCAGTTTTCAGAAACTGGTGGAATTTCAGAAAATGGTGGAAAGACCTTTCCACCAATTTATTTAAAATAAATTAAACAATTTCCTTTTTTACTGTAACAATATTACTGTCATATATTTTTACTCTGTTCAATGTTACATAAATCTTTTGGCAAAAAAAAATCAGCAATCGCTACAGAATAAAACAACAGTGTTTTTGTTTTATTAAAAAAAAGCTGTAAATGATTACAGCTTTAAATTTTAAAGAATGTTATTAAAAGGATCATCTATAAATTTAAAAAATTTTTCGCTGTGCTTGAGCAAGAAATCTCCTACTATGAATAGTTTCCTGTTGCTTGACGTGGGCGAATGTTTCGTATTTAGCACGATATCGACTTCCCCACGATTATTTAACAATACAATCACGGTCGCCAATTAAAGCGAGATGATTCGCAAATAACCAACACGATATCAAACTTCTTCACAATAATTTATTTAACACAACAAAAAAACAAACAAATGTACACTTACAACGCTTAACAAAATCTACAAGAACAATTTTAAACTTCGCGGAGCATAACGTCATCGGACATGTCGCACAACTGAATCAACCAGGTCGCCCGACCCGGCTTAATATATACTTCAGCTTGTTTTTCTAAAAATAAGTATTAGATTCTATTTGGTTCTATTACAAATATCTTCATTATTTACAAATATAATTTTCTCTAAACAATATAAATAATTACTTTAATTACAAAACTAAACTTTACAAATGTCAATTGCCAAATAAAAATTCATTCTTAAGTAAAAATAACAATTCAAACAAAAATACAACTTTACTGTTTCTAGAATAATCCAGTATATCTAAGCTTCCAGTAAGTTCTAAGTTCGAAATCTGAACACTAGACAAAGTCTGAATTATTTAAATACTATTAACATACAAATGAAATAATATCAATAAAATATTATTATTAAATATAGAAATGAAATAATTAGTAATAAAATAACATTATTAAATATTATTAACATAATTTAACAATGTTTACCATTTTATTAGTTATAAATTTATTTTGTGGACGCTCACCTATTGCAATAGTGGCTCAACTCTAAAAAGTACTTTTCGAGTTATTGCAGAAAGAAAAATCTTCATAAACATTTTCTTGATTATGAGCTTAACAATTCCATCAGTGCAACTGAAACGGTAACATTACTATTGGGAAACATCAGATTTATCATTTTGTTTTCACATCTATGTGAAATTATTCTGTGATACAAGAAAAACCCTTAAAAGAAAAATAAATAAGATGTGTCACTATTACACTAACATTCATTCTGGGCTCGCCATAAAAAATAATAATTATACAGACACTTTTTTTAAGAAGTGGTTTGTTTTATTGCACAAAATTATAATTAACTTCATTTTTAGTTGCAGTATTACATTTTTATTTTTTATTATTACTTTTTTTGAGGGAAAATACTCCATAAATTTAAAATACACCACAATTACGCAACAATAAAACTATACTTATTCCAGAATAATTATAATCTATTATTCATTACCAATTACTGTAAAAAATAAAGTTAATGATTAAAAAAAATTTTGCAAAAATTAAACTTATGACAAATTTAATGAAAACCAATTTCAATGTATCATTTAAAATGGAACAAAAATGCTAGTCAAGTTAAATAAATTTGGTAAAATTACAGATAATATAAAAATTTTTAAAAGTAAAACGTTCAAAAAATTAAAAATACAATAATAAAAACTACAAAGACAATTAATAAACAAAACCAAATAAAAAAATAACTTTGAAAAGCAGATAGTAAATTAATTTCAGAATAATGTAGCAATCATTTTCTAACTGTACTTAAAAAAAAAAATACAAAAATACAAGTTTAGAAGTAAAAAATAAAATAATAATAATAGAACAATAATTAGGAATGTAATTACAAATATTTTAAAAAATAAAAAGTTCATACAATATTAAAATTATTACTATCTATAATTAAAATTATTGAAGTAAAGCTCGCATAGTAATAATACACATACAATAAAAATAATTATAAAAGTATAAAGTACATGGCATGCAATTAATTCTAAAAAAAATTATTGAAAATAATAAAAATAGCATACTATTGTTATTATAGGACTAAAATACACTTATAATTTTATATTGCTTATACAAGTAATTCCAATGTTAAAACATTAATCTAATTGTGGTTTCCTGTGAAAATAAGTTTTCTATTTTTAATAAGCAAATAATAAAAATCATAAAAAAATGAAACGATCTTAATTAAATTTTAGAATTACTTAGTCAACATGTTTTAGTGTATTAAAATAATTTGAATAACACTTTGGAATATGATTAGCATTTAACAAACTTTGGACGTCTTGATACTTTCTCTTAGATATTGGAATAATACAGTTGTAGTTCAATGCTATTGAAAGGTAATTTTGTATTCCTTGTTCTGGTTTCCTTGACATTTATGATTTTGAATTCAGGATCTTTGTACAAAATTTTATAAACTACTTTATCCTGTGCATTTTTTTCTATTTTGAAAATAGATACATCTGTAAATTTTAGTGATTCCCCTTCTATGTTTTGGTTGAAATTAGTAGCAGTTGTATCACATAATTGCTTTAAATCAAAGAAATCGTTGTAGGAGAACTCTATGACTTTGAAAGGGGACCAGTTTTTTTTTTGCAGTGGCTGTCAACGCAGTGTACTGGCCAGGAATATAAATTGGACCAGACTTTAATTATCTTTTTATGTTTTTTCTATTAATGAACTGCATCACCCTCATTTTGGGTGTGGCTACTTACAAAAAACTTGTGTGTAACTGACTTAGTTACGGCATATAAATACAGAGAAATTAGATATTTATTATTCTGTTGCCCACAACAGTTGTCTTAATACAAAACCAATTCAAGATCATCAGAGTTAGATTCTGCTGCTTTGGTATTAAAAAAATTAAGCAAACATGAACCAATTTCATTAGCTCCACGTTTGCCTTCTCCCTCATGCCACAAGTAACAGTA
>JAAAKQ030487480.1:0-21714 GCA_010016005.3 Zanna intricata
AGATGGGAAAAATTGTACAGGCAGGCAACGGTTGGAATATGTAAAACAAATTGTTAGGGATGTAGGATGTAGGAGGTGTACCGAAATGAAAGACTGCACAAGATAAGGAATCTTGAAGAGCTGCATCAAACCAGTCAAATGACTGAAGACAAAAAAAAATATGCTTAGACTGTATAAAGCATTGGTTCTATTGAAAATTGACTACGGATATATAGCATATTCATCCGCCAGAATATCGCACTTAAGAAAGTTAGACGTAATACACAACAGCGGAATAAGATAGGCCATAGGCGCATTCCGTACAAGTCCGGCTACTAGTCGAATTTCAGAAGCCGGAATAATGCCTCTGTGTTATAGAAGGTAGATCTTGTTACTAAGATATTCAGCAAATATATGGGCCTTACCTGCACTTATTAATTATAAAGTATTCAACAATCATCATTTAGCTGCATTATATGATCGTCGTGCTACCTATTCCAGACCAGTCGGAATACGGTATCGCGAATTAGTAAGGAAATATGAAATTCGTCTACCAGATACTTTAGCAATTTCTACTAGAGAGATACCGCCATTGCTTTTGCCAGCGGGAAACGCAAGATTGGATCTCTCCCATGAGAAAATAAAAGATAAACCAGCAGTAATCATCCAACAGGAATTTTTTTCAACCGTCAGTAGTTATGACGAATACATTTAGATATATAATGACTGTTCTAAAACAGAAAACTGTGTTGGATGCTCCTTATATGTAAATGGAGAATCCTATTCTTGGAGACTGCCAGATATGGCAAGTGTTTACACCTCAGAACTTACTGCCATACAGCAAGCTCTTCGCTATTGTGAAAATTTCTGCGAAGAGAGAGTGCATGTATGTTCTGGCTCACTGAGTGCACTTACTGCAATTCGGAACAAGAATGTTAAGGACGTCCTGATAGCTAACATCCTTTCTATTTTATATGTTTTCAATAGACGAGGACATCGATGCGTATTTGTATGGACTCCTGGGCATGATGGTACTGCAGGAAACGAAAGTGCAGACGAAGCTGCCAAAATGGCAACAGTCTGCGACAACTTGGATGCTATTCCTGTACGAGTGGCTGATATAAACAATTGTCTAACAAATATAATTAGAACGTACTGGAGTAATGAATGGAGAGGAATGAGTACTAAATTAAATGCCGTTAAATCTCCTTACAAATGGTAGGGTGACGTGAATGAAATTGACTCGGTGGACTCGGTGAACTCGGTGAAATTGAACAAGTGGACAATTGGCGGTGACTAGACTTAGAATCGGTCACACGAATTCGAATAACGAATTCATATCTGTTAACTGGCGAAGATAGACCAATGTGTGGTGTTTGTAACAAACCACTTACAGTCAAGCATCTAATGGAAGAGTGTGTCATATATGAGCACCTCAGAAAGAGGTTCGGATTATTAAATGAAATTGTTACTGATTTGGAGAATGGAATGAAGGAAAAATAGTTGTTTCTCTGCACGCCAGTGGCCTATTAATTAGTGTATAATAATGCAAAGCTGTAATTAAAATAATGAAGTCGAATTTTATGGATATTGATTTTTAATACTTTGGTATTGTCAGTTCTTTCATGTGTTTACAATATTTTCTTTTCACAGAAAGGACCCCTTACAACCTGTAAGTGTTTCTTGTAATCAGTTTTTATGTTTGCAACATTTTGTGTTTGTTTAGTGTTTTTAAAGAAACGTTAGGGCCCTTTACACCCTAACATATGACGAGCGTTACGGTGATTAATGATTAACTTTAAAGAATATGATGAGGGCTAATGACCGTAGCAGTCGATGTCGGTATAACATCTAAATAAAAAAAAAAAATAATAATAATAACAAAGACCAGTCCAGTATGGATTGTAAAATATGTGGGTCATAAATTAAAGGTCGATTAAGGAAGAGCAGGTGCAATACAGTAGATCAACGGTTGGGGGTATCGAGCTAGTCCTTTACTGCTTGATTTGTTTACGGATTTGTACCTTCATAACATGTGTGTATGCTTTTGTATATTTATTACTCTAGAAAAACCTCTTCGTACCAACCTACAATAATTCCAGTTGGAAGTAGATCTTTCTAGTTGTTTTTTCCTTGAATTTCTTAACTATTCCCAACAGAACTAATAGATATTATTTCTCATGCATTATATTAAACATATTTTTAAGTATCTTTCTGTTAAAATTGGCATCGATCATTTCAAAAGACTTCTCTGCAAAGTACTAGCAGTCTGCGAATTATTTATTCTTTTTAAGGTGGGATAATTAATAAAGAGTACTATTTATTTCTTATTATATCATTTCGAAAACTATTTTCCATTAGCAATAATTACTATTAAATTGTTCTGGAGAATGTCTTTTTTTTTATACCTGCCTTGGGTCAAACGTGCATTTAAGTATTACGCAACCCAGGAGGTTTTTTTGCCTCTAATGGAACTCCCCGCCTATCTTCGGCATTGCAAGTCAGCCTGCCGGGTCTAGATCTTTTATTATTGCCCGCCTCTAACATTGTGGGCGGGGGATCCAGCTAAACCATCCCCCGGGCCCCACCCCCTCCGCCGAATCTTAGACTTTTATTTCCCTTGTCTACTCAAATGGGGAACGCCCATACGGATATGGGCGCCCCTCACGGGTTCGGGTCTTTTCACCCAATCTCGATCTAAAAATTTTTTTATATCGTCCAATTACGATATTCTTTTTCTTTCTTCTGCAAGATGGTAGTTACTAACTGTGCTATGTTGTTCCATGTTTGTTGACCGCTCACCGTATGTGGCACTACGTTGTCAGGTGTCAACCATCCTAGGTCCACCTTTTCTTTAATATTGTCCCACCTTGAGCAATCAAAGAATATATGGTGAGGAGTATCTCCACAGTAAATACAGTTAGGGCTTTCTCTCTTTTTGAATCTATGAAGATACTCTTCGAATTCCCCGTGGCCAGAGAGGAGTTGCGAGACATAATATTTCACGTTTCCCTGCCCTCTCCCCAATCACGGTACCAGTCTGGAAATTAATCTTTTGGTCCGTAAACCAACTTGTGTCCTGTCCTAGTCCTCTTGGTATTCCTCGATAACCATAACGGCGGCGTCATTTTTTTGGCATACCCTCGTATACTCTTTTTAATTGCCTTGCACGGTGTTTAATCGGCAATACTCCGGCCAGCAGAGCAGTCCGCCTCGGTAGAAACCTTTCTGTAGGCCGACATGACTTTTAAATTTATTCTTCTTTGGAGAGAAATCAGTTTCCTAGTGTTTCTTTCCACGTTAAAGACTTTGAACCATACTGGTACTCCCGGTAAGGCTCATCAGTATTAGGAACGGGAGGGGTGGTGTGGCGACCGGAACGTCACAAGGTGGGTGTCTTCCGCTATGGGAATTGTGATGGTACAATTCCCAATGCAATAGGAGGATGGCTATTTCATATTTTCTTCACTCTTCGTTTGCAAACCAATGCGAACAAATTCTTGTGAAATTTTATTGTGAAGTTTCAAATAACTGTGTTTCAGGGGCAAAAATTAAATCAGTAGGAATCAGAATACGAGATTTGTTGTCCTTTTTGTTATGCTCATTTTTAATAAGGTAAAAAGCACAAATAAATAACAACATCCTCTTATATATTTTCAGGCCTGACGAAATTCCTTAACTTTGAAATTTTCTTTAATCTAGGGGAAAATGAACTTTATTAAGGAATATAAACTACTATACCAGATTATAACATGGACGGTAAGCAGACAAATCTAAGCAGTCAAGAAACCGTTGAAAACGTGTCTCAAAACAGCAAATCTCTACATATCGAACTATTTAGTACTTCTGTCTTAAAATAAAAGCAGTTAAAAAGCATGTGTAATACAAAAAAGAGAAAAATATTAAGTTGATAAACTTTTAAGTTAAGTAAAGTTAACGACTTAAAATCTATAAAATAATAATAATAAGTAAATGAAAATTATTTGATTGTCTTTTTAAGTCTAATCTTTTCAACTTTTCTAGAATTTAGTGAATTTTGTTTTGGGATTTGATGATTGAATTTGTGGATTAGTTAAGCAATAAATCCACAGACAATTTAGAAAGAAAATATTATATAAGAAATAATGATGTTATTTAATTCAAGTAATATGTTATTCAAGATGATTTCTTAATTAAATCATTTTATATTGTAGAAAAAAGATTTCTTTTAACTGAAATTAACGGAAGTTATTAACTGTAAAATAGTTTCAAAACTTTATTCGCAAAAATGTTAGTGGGATTTTTACCAAATATTACGGAGTTATGCAGCGCTAGTAAAAGAAAACTCTTCTTCACAAGTAATCTTTTTTACACTCAAACAGTACCGATTAAGAAATCAAATTACAGTGGGTACAATCTACTGACAATTGTTTTTTAAAGATTGTATCAATAACAATCAACTCAATTATAACTATATCAATATATTTTAAACCCTATTTTTTTCCTCTCTTTTTCTCGATTTCTTTATTATAAACTGCGGGCTTGAGCAGGCATGCTTGTTTGAGTTAGTAAGTGGTTTTGTTTAATGACATACTAAAAATGAAATTGAATTTCATGCTCAATAAAAAGTACTTTTTTATGATTCAGTGAAGAAACAAACAAAAATTCGTCTCGTTTCATTTACTTTTTCTTTAACAAACAAATATTTTATTTTA
Organism: Zanna intricata; assembly: GCA_010016005.3. Classification (NCBI taxonomy): domain Eukaryota; kingdom Metazoa; phylum Arthropoda; class Insecta; order Hemiptera; family Fulgoridae; genus Zanna; species Zanna intricata. The sequence goes on from JAAAKQ030487480.1 coordinate 4,674, forward strand.
TTATTTTTTCCTACGTAACAGTAAGCCCACAAGAGAATTTTTAGCATCTATCATCTATCATCATCCTCTTAGCATCTAATATCCTACGGAGAACATACCACGATTATTTATTGGTATAGTATTAATAATTTTCGTATTGAATTTTAGATTAGATGCTAATAATCATAATAAAAAAAGTAATTATTTATAAGACTTAACTTAAGCATACTTTTACTGGCCGATAGGGATTTCATCTTTTTATAGAGCTTTGCGTGTTTCTCGTTTACATTTAGAGAATATTAAGATCGATATGCCCGCCTGTATTCAGTAAATTAATTAAAAGTTTTTTGTGTTAATTTGTGCTTTATTTACTCTGCATTACGTAAAAGAGTAGTTAAATTTATTTTACAACATTTTTATTACCTGAATTAGTTCACTAACCTGAGGTAAGTGAACTAATTCACTAAAAAGTTTTTTTCTTTCAGGTCACTACTCACTGAATATTTAAGTTGCAAACGGAAGTTAATGTCATAGTAATTTTCGTATGATTAGATTTATTCAAGTTATCGAGTTCAAAATTATGTACATAAAAAAAAAATCAAAAGATATTTAACTGCTGAAGAAAAATCAATTTCGGTTAAGATAATTATCGAACGTAATATCATTGCTACTAAATTGTTTGACTCGCACAAATGACGAACATAAAAATTGTGTGTAAGTGACGGAATGGATGAGTGAGTGGTTGGATGATTGCTTTATTTTACAGGTGTTGTGGACAGAAGGATCGATAGCAGGTAAGTCAAGAAGTTCCGAGGACACGTCGGAATAATTCCCACGAGGCTGCATTATGCTTAATTGCGGGTCCGGTCTCGGGGCGGTGAAGAGCGGCGAGGGAGGTTTGGTCGGTAGGGGGCAGGCCATTTTACGCCTAACAACAACTTTGCGGAGCCTATTAGCCTGGTACGGATAGCGTCTTGGGTCCAAGCCCGACATATTCCACGATGACCCCGTGGTAGCGTGAGTAAATGGCATTCCTTCGAAACTCATCAAAAAAAAAAAAGAACATAAATTGAATTTTTTAAAAATGGTTTTGATTCACATTTCATTAATTATGTTTACCTTTTTTTTTTATTTTTAACTAATTAAATTACCTGTGAGATATGAAAGAACAATATGCTGATAAGCAGACCTACTAATTGGTGACTAGAATATTATTTATATTGTCGGGTGTCATTCTGTTGAAGAAAACCCTGCGTAGTTCTATTTGTTGTTAGCTTATGTAATCTTAGGTGTATATTGTATAAGTTTAAACTTCTTACTGAACCGGAACGATCAGATGGTGAACATATAAAATTCAGTTTAATTCTATGTAAGCATCTGTTAGAGTGTGATCGCTCCGGTTTCTTCTAGAATTTGAAGATAATTTCACCGATTAAGAAAAATTGGGTGGATGAAGTAATAAGTAAGAAAATATTACTTTTAAAGTATTTAATTTAAACTATACCTGTCATTTGAATTGTAACAATATTCTCTTTAATGTGTTTTACTGGTAATGATGATAACTTTTTTAAAATACATATACTTAGTTCATTATTGGTATAAAAATGGATTAACAAACAGTCTATTATTCTGGTTCAATACTAGGTTATTTCTAAGTTTAAAATTATGTCGAAGGCTTCATTATTCTCTCGGCAAGTTTTGACTTTTCCAGAATGCATTTTAAAGGAAAAAATATTCAAGAAAAACATAAATCGTCTGCAACGTCTTGTGAAGAACAATCAGAGCTCCTTCAGATTTAAAAATTATAAATTGTTTTTAGTAAGTTAATTTCTAAATAAAGTAACTGTTTGGTTGTATTTACGTATATGAACACTAAGTGATATGTCTGTATGTGTTTTACATGTATGCAATTTTATTGTTAGGTTTTATAACATAACCATTGTTTACATACATTATATCTAAAAAAAAAAAAAATGTTTTTTTTCAAAATCAGAACGATTATAAAATTAAAAAAAATATTAGTCTTATTTGAAATTTATTATAATAAATTTATACCTTACTTTATAAATTTTTATACTTTTACCTTACTTATTTTTTCTAACCTTTACACAAATTTATACTTTAAATTTATTATAGTAGGTTTTACAACATAAAGATTATTTACATATATTGTATCTATAGAAGTACGATTTTTTCTAAATCAGAATGGTTAAAAATGAAAAAATGTTAGTCTTACTAAAAATGTCTTTGAGAATAAAATAAGACAATAAATAAAAGAATAATCAATTACAGTCTTTTTTTAGTATGCGTGTAAATAACATGACAATGTCAAACGATTTTATAGAATCATTTTATTGACTCTTAGGCAATTAATGAAAAATCAGAAAGGTTTTTATCACTAATTTGCCTGTTATTGTGTCTAGAACATTTTGAAAAGTAGAATTTTCTGAAATTTTAATTTCATAAATTTGTTGTATTTTAATTTTGCTGAAATTGAAATTTGAACTTGAAAAATTACTATTTGTTTTTACCTACGCACTTATAAATAATAATATTTTAATTATAAATTTTAACTAAAAGGTAACATAGTATTTAACTGGGTAAAAGCTGATACTTAAAACTGACAAAAAAATTACAAAAAGGTTTATTTTTGATTGAATTAATACTTTGTATCCAGCATGAATAAGCCTACTCATTAATAAATTAGATTGTTAGCCAATTAGATTATTAATAAAAATCATAAATTTTGATGAAGTTTTGAAAGTAAAAATTTTTATAAACAGCAACATTCTAAACAGCAGTAAATATATTGAGAACTAAAACAATTTCATGATGCATACAGAACCCGTAATCAGGTAATTTCACTTTTTTCTTTTACATTAAAAAGGAAAATTTAATGCTGCCAACTTTAAATTACTCTCAGGATTTTATATTTAATATTTTCAGCTACATGAATATTTTATTATTTGGTAAACATATATTAGAGGTTAACCCGGAAATAGTTACAATGTTACTTCGGTTATGTTTTATGCTGTACACACAGTTGTCTTATTCAATTTAGTTCTTGTCGGTGAACCCGGAAGGAAAGATTAAAAAAGTTTTACTTCCGTTTACAGCGCAGTGTAGCTTATTCCGACCGGTTGAATCGGGAGTTGGCTGATTGATGGGATGGCCGTGCCCCAGTTTCGTCGAACTGGGGCTAGGCCGGCCTGCACTACTAGATCAATAACGTAGGATAGTACCTCAGCACACAAAGGAAACTATCAATCCATCTAGACTTCTTGTCTTTTTCTAGACGTATATATCATATTTTGTTGACAAAAATGGGGAAAAGGGAATAATATTAGAATCGAAAAAATTAAACGTTATATTAACAAGGAAAAAACTGTGATGGAGTTAATACTTTTACAATTTTTAATTATGTTATAAGTGAATACCTTAACTAATATCTCATTAAATTGAAGAAAGTAAATATTTTTTGAACTAATTTGAATAATTTTAATTTTATTAAGGTTTTAATACTCAGAACGTTAAAAAATATCTCGAAATCTGAAAAAGATTATTTATTTTTCTTAAATAACTCATTTAGAAATTCAACCCAGTAAGGATTAGGCACATAGGACATAGGTTTCATCTGTAATAATAATAAAAAAGAATCTTATTTGAACCTTATAGATAATTTTTTAACCAAAATGAAGCTAATTTGCTGAGTTTCCGGTATGTCTTATTTAAGTTTCTTACTTAGTAATATTACATCAATTTTAATGTATGAATAAACAAAAATAATACGTTATCTAATTAAATTTTTATTGTGCTTTATGTATAAGAAACTATAAGAAGAAAAGGCTCTATCAACAAGCTCTTGGTTGGCTTTTTTGTGCCTCTATGATATAGGAGTGAGTTCCTACACAATTCTTTAGCGAACCAACCTTTTGGCACATTTTAAGTAAGTTTAGCAATAAAGGGATCAATCCTACATAATTTTTTGGGGAGACGGGAATATCTCTGGCTTGGAAGAAAACAGTACTCAATCTGGGCAAACCAACTTTCAATAGGTTGTCTTTCCTTCTTATATTAAAAACACTTGAGATGAGGCTTAGGATTTCTTAATAAAAACATTTGCCAATCCTTATTTTAATAATACTGTAAATGTAACTTTACAAACATCTAGCCGATATTTTGTGTCCTTAATAATGTGTCCTTGAACAAATTACAGTTATGTTTTGTTTTTATTTTTTTTACTAATGGCTGAAAATAGAAATGCGCTAGATTAATTTATTATTATTTTCGCTCAGAGCAACCAAGCAACAAAATATTTGTTATATAACCTAACAATGTTATAGATTGTAATTATGGATAGTTACAATCTATAATTATCTCATACTACCATCTATGATAGAAAATGTTATTAAGTATTATTAATGATAAAAGTGGAATAAAAGGAATAGTTATATATATATAGGCTTAAAGCTTTTTTAAGTGCAGTTGTTAAAACTCTGATATTTTTTTCCTATAAAGAGATATACTTTATAGTAAACCGTATAGAGATCTACCCCATATCGTGATATTTTAGAATTAAAATATTATAATTTTCTTATATTTTTCCTCATTAATGAATCAAATTATGTCCAAACTGTTTTTAATTACCCAGTGTTGTGTAAAAACCTACCTAAGTCGATAAATTATTATTATACAGAACTTACGATATCAGGCGATAAGTATTGAATTTAATTTAATTTTTTTTTTATACCATATTTTTAATCATTTTATTGATACTTCCTACTGAAATTAGAACCTTCTGAAAAAAGGACATGTGCGCATTAAAATCTACATTTTAGAAGCATTTAAATAAATAAACAAAGAAAACACCTTAAGATTAATTTTTCAATAAACTTATTATTTTGTTTTGAATTTTAATAAATGAATCAATAGGTTGACAGGTTATGTAACGTATTCAGATAATGTTTTTGAAAAGAGAGTGGGCTAATGCCTAATAAGTTAGTTCAGTAAATATTACGCAATTCAATTTGTACACAAAGACAGTTCACCTTATTTACATACTCTTCTTTAGCATTAAAAATAAACGTTTTTTGAAACTTTTGTATTAAACTAACAGGAAAAAAGCGTAAATAAATGGTAAAGATAGAACAATTTATGCTAAAGTAAATCATCTTATAATTTTTCTCGGATCTAAAGTTAACAAATTTATTCATGTCTATTCTCTTAATTAATTATTTTTTCTGCAATTGTTCAAATTAATAATTTAAGGAATAGATATTATACAAGAAAGATATTGGTATTTACCTAAATGTTATTCGGAATTATTTGCAAGTTTATCCGCTGTTCATTATTTTATCTTTAATATTTGTATTAAAATTACGACTATTTATTTTTATTTATAACATTTATTGTACAAAATCATTATAAACATTAAATTTATAATAATAGTTAATAAATGTCGTTTTATCAGAGAATTTAAGGTGTTTTGGTTTTGGGGTATTTTTTAAAAAAAGAAATTACTATACGTTTTAAGTTCTATGTAGTCATTGAAATAAGTCTTATTCATCGTTAGTTTATCTCGGCGTATTCTTCTTCTTACGAATTCCAGAATATATTAAAAACTTATATCTGGTTCTCTTATTGCAAATAAAAATTACCTTTGATAGAAAATTGAAATTCTTGAACCTTCAAGCATAATTTTTATACTTAAAAAAATTTAATTTTTAGTTAGATTAATGGCTAGATTAGCCTAACCCTTGTAATAATTCTAAATAGTTCAACTAAAAAAATTGAGCATAACTTACCATCAGTTGGCATCAGTGGTTTTTTATGAGTAATAATAAATTCTAAACGAGGGAAAAAGATTAAGTAAAAAAGATCGATTTTAAAACTTGGATAATCTGTAACCTGTATACATGTGCGTATACTCTTAAACTTTATTGGAACTGCCTTATGTTACTAGGATAAATCCACATCTACATCTTGACATTTTCAAAATTCTTAGAAGTCGAAATAGTCGCTTCGACAATAAATAACCATACCAAGGGGATAACATTGTTACATCTACCTTTCCAGTAATCTGATAATTCTAAAGAGTGAATTATGATGAATAATTTTATTTATAATCGCAATAAAATAATTTTTTCGCATTATCTGTCTAATTATAAAGCAAAACTTTAATATTAATCAATAGCACTCAAAATTTCTTTTACATCACGCCTCATAGACAGAAAGAATGGTTCAATGTAAAAAGTTTTCATGCAGCAGAATGAAATTTAAACTAAAATTCTATCCTCTAGGTTAATAAGTCTGTTTTGTAACTGTTTTACTTGAAATGAAATAGTATTAAAAACTTACTGAAAATGAAATGAAATAGTATAAAAACGTTGCTTTTGTTTTCAATACCCATAAAATAAGAATAATATTTAAGTTCTCATTAACTTTAAGTCATCCTCAATGTTATACTCGTATAAAAAAAAATTACAATCTGAGATGAAGAAAACAGATATTCAGCTAAAATCAATGTTTAATTTATATTCAAAACCTTTTTAAGTTTTCATTTTGAGTCGAGCAATTTTTACGTTTTTCATAACAAAATTATTTCTATTTTACAATAACAATATTACCAATTTTTTTTTTTTTACCTTCTGTTGTTCTAAATAAGTAAAGTTGGTTATAAGAATATATTACAAGGAGTGTATTTATTTTAACGAAGGCGATGTAGAATTTACGTATGGAAACAACTCGAGCCGACGTAATTTTTATTGAGGAAAATAATTTTTTGAGATTTATTATTTTAAGATTTAAAAATAAACCTTTTACAAAAATAACTGAAATAAATAAACTTATAAAACTTCAGAATAGATCACCTTGTTGTACTATCTTATAAAAATTCAGAAATAAAATATTCCTAATCGTATAAAATGTGTAGTATGAATATTCATCATTCTTAATTGACGATCTCGTAGGGGAAAAGGTACAAACTTATGGAAACATAAACAAATAAGTATTTTAAAATCATTCACAAGCTCGAGAATTGAAGCCTTAGGTTTTGCCCTGTTGGAATCTATAGTAACATCTATGTAAAATAAAAGAATTACAATTATATAAACAATGTCCAATTTCCTCTGTAGTCAAAAGCTATAAATTTTCTTTAGTACTGATATTTCTTCTCCTGTTATCAAAAATTTAAAATGTTTGATGCTGTAATATCTTCTACTTCTGCTAATATTGTAATATCTTCTAATACTGCACTATTTACATGTCTTGAAGTTTAATTTTGTATAGCCTTTTTTATTCTATAATCTGAGTTATTTTCAGGTGTGAATTTTCTAAAATCATCGAGTTTTTTTTAAATAACTGTTGACTTAAAAAATATTTTATTTTGCTTAAACATGGTTATAAAATATTTTTACTGAAACGTAATCATAATTTCTATAAGATTTTTAAATTAAAATTTTTAAACTTCTTTTTTCTTGTATTACCAAAATATGTAATTTCGAATTTTCAACGTTAAACAATATACATTCTACACAATAAAAAAGAATCAGAAAAAAGCACAAGTTTTAAAGAGTTTTATGTTACGGTACATTATCTAAGTAGAAAGAAGAAGGGTTTATTACCTATGGTTAATATAAGTACGAGTATATAAAGGATTTGCACGAATGTATAAAAAGTATATACACATATTATATACTTCTTAGTATTTATGTATATACTTCTTTAATATACGATCTTACGAGAATTAATACATCAGGTATCAACTACATTGTATGCATATACTTTGTAAAACAGGTAAATCGTTCAGGATGCGTAAGAGAATTTTAGTTAATATTTGTGTAATTTAGATAAAATACTATGTTACGAGTAATACTTTCAAAAATGCAATGGAAAAGTTTAGCTCACAAAGAAGGGTTAAGAAACGGAAATTACTGAGTTTTTTTTAGGGTAGTAAAATGAAAATTTCTTAATAACAGTTTAAATAATTCTGTAGATAGATTTTTATTAAATTACACATTTCATTTCAAATATAAAAGGTTGCTAAAATTCCAAGATATGTAAGATTTCTTCTCTAATATTGTCCCTTTTTCAAAATACGACTAAAACGAGATATTATGCAGACGGGTTTGACCTGCTGACCACAAAAAAATTATGGTGGATTCTGTACTTTACAGAATGAACCACTAAAAGAAAATTGAAATAAATTCAGGATATTTTAACGGCGAAATTAAAGGAAAACTTTCTTAAAAACATAGGTTACTCTTAAAACAGTTTGGTTTTAAGTTATGACAACAGAAATATTTTGTCCTGAAGTTTCTGTTCTGTAAAATGAGACTAAACTAAAATTCTTGGTATATAATTATAGGCTGAAAATAGTGAATTTTTTTTGTGTGTCTTTGCTCTGGAAAAGAGTTATCTCAGAATATTATCTCTAGTAGTTAAGGAAAAATTGGTATAAAGCCCAACAAAATGGAATATAAAAGATTTTTCTTGGTTTGACGTAGACTTCATAAACTTACTTTCTTAGTTAGCTATTACATCTTAGAGAACTTAGTTTTGAAAATTTACATAAGTCAAATAAAAACAAATGGAAAATCCGAAGTTTGATTTTTACTTAAAACAAAGTGAACCAAAACTTGACAGAAAATTTTATAATTTTTAACTAACCAAAGATCTTTCTGGCATTGCGAAAACATTTTACCAGTCGATCATATTCTGAAATAATTTGGTTTCATTGTGAGATACGTTGTGTTTCTCAAGTTTTTTTTTTTTTTAAGTAAGTAAAATTTTAAATCAGCAAATTTTCAACTGTTAATGAAAAAATTAATATAATAATTAAACAATAAACCATTTGTAGGAGTAGAAGGCTAACATACATCCATCTAAACTGCATTTAGGTTTACTTATGATAACCCACCGGGTTAGTCTAGTGGTTAACGCGACATCGCAAATCAGCTGATTTCGAAGTTGACAGTTCTAAGGTTCAAATCTTAGTAAAGGTTAAAAATTTTTATACGGATTTGAATACTAGATTGTGGATCCCGGTGTTCTTTGGTGGTTGGTTTTCAATTAACCACGCTTCTCAGGAGTGGTCGACCTGAGATTGTACAAGACTACACTTCATTCCCATTCATACACATCATCCTCATTCATCCTCTGAAGTAATACTTTACGGTAATTCCGGAGGCTAAACAGATAAAGATAAAGGTTTACTTATGATATTTACAATTTTTTTAATTATGTTAATTTATAAACTTAATTTTAGAAAAATGTAACTTATTCTGAAAATCCTTTTGGTTTCAAAATCCGACTATAAAACACCAATAAATTAACACGTTGGTTTCTAATAGTACCTTACAGATAAATTTGAAACAGGTTTGTTTTTCTTTATACGAAATTTATTCAATTTTGATGCAGTTGTTAATTTAGTTCATTTAATGTTTAATTCAGTTTAAATGGAACGGTTTATAGAAATTTTAAAGCCATTACTTAGTTTCATTGAAATTAACGATATTTTAGAACAAAAAGAAAGTAATAATTTTTAAGTAGCGAAGTAGTGAGGATAATTTAGTAAGACGTGTATGATGATATATTAGTCAACTTATTCGTACTAATACTCTTTCCCTCTCTCTCAACATATCACACACATACACATACACGCACTCGTTTTCGCACACATTTGAGTGATAGCTTGTATGCACTGAAGCTGAGCGGTTGATGCTGATGGGTGAGGTCGGCTAAACAGATTTAACGGTTCATTGCATTATTTAGCAACGGCACTAAATAATCTCACTTCCGGCTGACGAGTGCATTTCATATACAACAAACCAATCAACCGGATGGCGAGCACTACTTGAGTTATCTACTCGTACTTTAATTTTTTTAATAATATTCTTCAAACAGTTCATTGATTTTGAAAAAAAAAACAATAGCCTGCAAACTAAAACGCGTTTCAATATCCTTGGATAATATAGATTTGAATGAAATTATATTTAGCATCCGAACTTATTCAAAAAAAATTAATTAAGAAAAAATAAATAATTATTAATCAGATATTTAAAAGTTATGTAAAATTCATTAAATTTAATGAAATTAAAAGCAGTTGAAGGGTAGAAATCTAATTTAATTCATGATTGTATCATATCAACTTAAAAAAAATGATTTGATAGTTAAAGAAAGAAATCTAATACGGATAAAATTTTTCCTATTCTAAAGTGTTACAACGCATAGGAAGTCGTTGTGCCAATGTGCAAGTAACATTTTGTGTTCAAAATTTTTTTATAACGGTTAAATTAATTCTAAATTATTTTTTACAGCTTAAAATAGTATTGAAAATGAAGTATAAAGGTAAATTCTTACCTTAAAAAGATATAAGATTGAAAAAAGAAAGATACAGAACGGGCGAAAAAGATACATAAAAACGGTTCTACTCGATAATCAAGATAACAATTTGAAGGAGAAATTTAAAAGCAAACGTGAAAAGAAAAGCTTAGAATAGTATAAACTGATTTTTTCTTTCCAGTAATTCGTAAAATATACCTTTTTAAAAATTACAAGTGTTACTTTTTTGTGGATGGGCTAGATTCTACTCTATTTCTGAAAATTTTGAATCCTGAATCTGCAATACGTTTACCAAAAAGGAGAGTTTAGTTTTATAGCAATAAATAGTTAGTAGTAAGTAGTAGTAATAATACATAGTTAGTATATAATAGTTTAGTTTTAAGGCAGTAAAATTGTAGAAGGCAATGTACTTAATAAAAGTATCATTGCTAGTGCAAACGTTCAAAACTTCTTCGAGATGCTTGGTACACATTTATATCTGAATACAGTTTAGAATGGACTAAGTGCGTTGGTGTCTGGCTGTTATGGTCGATTGCACGCTTCTACTCCAAGCAAAGCACCTGAAACACTGTCGACTCATTGTATTTTTTCACTGGGAAATAAAATATCTGAGTCCTACATTAAACCTTTGAATATGTAATGAATGTAGTAAATTTTATAAAAGTTTGGCCGTTGAAGGCAAGAATTTTTAAAAATCTAAATGAGGATAAGGGATCTGAACACATGACGTTGTTGTATTGTATCACTTCACGATGTATTTTAACGTACTTTAGAGCTGCTACTAGACTTTGCTTAAAGAGAAAAAGACAGTAAACCGAACATTATTAATGAATATTTTTTGAAAAAAAAATAGCTTATTTTTGTGAAATTTTTGAAAAACAAAATGCTCTGAATCGCTCCCTGCAGGAAAGGAAATGCCCATTTTAAAATCGATTAAATCAATTTTAGCTTTTGTAGAAAACAAAACTGGAAAACAAAAAATAATGAAGACAAAGGCAAATGTTTCCCTTATAAAACTTTTCGCCCTTCAATGGAGTTGATTTCTCTCGAGGTATAAAATAAATTTTTGAAGAAAACTTATAGCAGTTTATTACCTGCTTTGAGAAATATTTTAAAAATTATAATATCTATAATTTTGCAAGAAATCAAGATCTATATAATTCCACTACTCCATCTGATTTTACTGCTATATAAAAAGATAATCTGATAAAGTTGTCTTGTGACAATACCTGAAAACAAAATTAAGCAGCAAAACGGAACTAACTGAATTTTGGATGTCAGTAAAAGGTGAAAATCTATATATAAGTGGTAAAGGTTAGAGAATTTTTATTAAATTTGTATCTTCTAATTTATTTGAAGGTTGGTTTTTGACAGCTGTTATGAAATTTTATCACATTCCTTCTTCACGTTGATTTTCGCCGAAAATCAATGTCGAGAAGGAAATGAGAGTGGCTGCGTCCAATTTTATTCCACGTTTGAGAAAATGTACTGCAATTAACAGGCTGTTCCTTCCATAAAATGTTATAATTAAAGAGTTTATTCAATTACATTTTTCTTACGACATGAAATTAATTTTATTTATTTTTATCTATCCTTTGGAAAACATTATTGTTATTTCTTCAAAAAAGTGACCTTGTTTGAACTCGACGTGGACTCATTTTGAAAATCTGGATTAAGCAAGAGCACCAAGAATCCTATTTGGATTCTTGGAAAGAATCCAAATTATTATTATTATTATTTGGAAAAATTAAATTATTATTTGGAAATAGGTGTGCAAACCTATTTTTTCTTAACAGAAAGGGATACACTAAATTTTATTTTACGTAATCATTCTTTCTTACCTCTGTGACGTTTAAAGCATTTGAAGTATAAAAATACATTTTTGAGAGGCTTTCTTTGAGAGTAGAATTAATGATATTTACTGCAACTCACTCTTTTTGTGGAGAAAGTTATGATATTTGAATTTTTCCCAGATTTCTAAACCTCTTTGAAGAAGACAATAAGAAAAAAATTTTTTTCCTTACTTTTTCGATTAACCCGGTAACAGTATGGTTGTTACACTATAGAACAGCTTTGCTATGTTTGCGATCGACTTGTTAAAGTTGCATATGACTGTTAATGTTGCTTAATTAAAAGAAATGTATACATATACAGTATGCTTAGACAACTTCTATAAAAACAGAATTGTAGATACATTAGATTTTACATCTATAATGAAGTAATAATAAAATCTTTAGGTTTTCCCATCAGAAGAATTTACTTCATTTTAAATATGTATATATATATATATAAAAAAGAGTTGGTAGAATTCAGGGTTAAAACTGAGCTCGTGATTATAAAATTTGTTACTTAAGGAGTTTGAATTAGAATTTTAAAAATAGTAATTTTTCTCTTAAGCAGTTCAACTCCGTAAAGAAAATAAAGATGGATCGAAAATAAGTTTTGAAAGGAAAAAATTACACGTCATAAAATACAATAGTCTGAGAGTGAGATCCTTATATTTATGAGAAACCAATAAAATTTGTTTTTCAACGGTTATTTTACTTCAATTCAGTTTTTTTAAGAAGTTTTATTTCGTTAGTATGCATAATACTGACAAAAAAACTATCTTTTTTTTGTACTGTTGATTCCTGGTTCAAATTTTGTTTAGTCTTAACTTTTTCAATCGCTAATAGTTTTCCCTTCTCATCCCCTTTGGTGAATGTACTTAAATCTAGTGTAAGTAGTAACTTGATTGAATACATAAATAACTCTAGCTGGCTCGTCTAGCTAGAACCTGGACTCTTGAGGGTCTGATCGCCCAGGTGAATCCCAGAGCCAACTCAAGAGCTGCTCGGGACGAAGGGGCCAACCCCATGGCCTTAGAGCTCGCTTTTCTCACCATTCCCTAGCAATTGGGAATGGTGAGAAAAGTGAGATGTCCTGGACTACCCCGAGTTCCCATCTACCCAGAGGCCTCCAACCCTGGACACCCTCGCTGTATATTATCCTCACGATTATGAGAATAAATAGAATAAATGAGAATAATAGTGATAAATAATAACTATAATATTCATCCTTTACAGAAACCTGAAAAAAAACTGCATTAGAAAAGATAGAATAATAGTTACTACGATAACTAAAGTACACACACTTCTGACGAAGAAAAATTCAAAACTTATTTCTTTGCCTAGGTGGCAGATATAATAAAGTAAAAGGATTAATCTATTTTTCATTAATGCATATCTTTAATTCACAACTTCACCTTCCTTGAGGTGAAGAAATGAAGAGAATTTTTATTATCTTAACCCTCAAGGGAGCTAGGAGCTCAATTGATGGGTTAAAACCTTCCCTGGGATAACACCAATGTTTTCTGCAAATTTGGAAGTAATCGGTCGGTTTGTCATCGTGTGATGCGATAACAAACAAACAGACAACTTTACATACATTATACATACGTTTTCGAATAACCGTGATCTGTTCAAAAGTTAGCCTTCAGTCTGCTTACAAACACCCCTTTCGAATTTTGAAAATAGCACGATTGTTTGCACAGTTATTATAAGAGAATCCCATTGCATCTCCCAAAACAGTGCCCCAGGAGCAGCCCGTTTGTTACCAGATGATGGTGATGGTGTAGCCTCTAACGATGTGCTCGCATAACTCATCAATAACGAGAGTAGAGACTCTCGTTATTGATACGTACGGGGAGAAGCCCGTTATTGTTAAACAGAAAATTTTTTACATGTATTTAATGTTATTGGATTTAACATAAATTTAATTCTATTATTTTTGTAATATTATTGATTCGAATCATTCAGTTCAAACCCAGCTCACACTGTATTGAGAATCCACAGTTAATTACATTTTGTGCTTCAACCGGCTAATCTCTATTACTACATATGTATAAATGTATATATTTTTTTTTTTTTAAGAATTTTTTCGATATGAAATATATCTAAAAACCTTCTTAGTTATGCCAAGAAACATGGGTAAAAATTTGGTTTTCGAGTGGTGTTTTTTGTTTATCCTGAATAATCAAAGACCCTCCTCCTTATATAATAGTATAGATAAATGGAAGAATAAAGTCGACTTTCTTCTTTGTTTGTATTTTTCACTGCAGTAAACTTATGAGGTTGGTAATGTACTCATATACATTTTTTTTGTAGCATTAAATTAACATATTTATATATCCACACACATGTACGCAAAAAAAATATTATTTTAAATAAAATAATTAAAAACATAAGATCGTGTTTTAAGAAATTATTTAATTTTTAAAAATGAATGAACAGGTTGATTTTCAACCCGTACATTCATACCCTTTCTTTACGAATTAATTTAATTATACTATAAGAGTTAAATACAGGACAAATCGAAACCCCCCAAAAAAATATGAACTTCGATTTTGAACTGTGAGATATAAAACTTTGTAAGAGTAGTAATTAAAATCTTGCTTTTCACTTAAATTAACTTTAGAAACATTATAACGTAGTCTGTTTTAGTGGCGTTAATTAAAAAAAAAGATACCTGAGAAAAATTGATTACTTGATAATGATGAAGGAGGAGAGTAGCTAAATTAGTGGGTATAAATTTTATTTTATAAAATAATACATTTAACTTTTATTTAAGTAATATGAAAATTTGGCCATCTCTAAAGTAATTAATGTTAACGCATAATAAAGTTGACGTGAATTTTCACTGCGCGTTGTTCACGTTGTTTATGTTGAATTATTCACAAGTGAATTATCTAGTGAATTCACCTTGAATTACATATTATTTCCAAATGCCTAATTTAGTAGTTATTAATTATCTAGATTAAAAGTAAAGCGAATATTGTAACAAAGAGGATAGATATTTAAAGAATCATTTCTGATACTGCTTGTAATAAAGCAGAAAACCAATTTTGGAAAAAAATCACGAAAACATTTAAAATGAGGGGTGGTTATTTAATTTTTATTAAAATACTTATTTAGTTACTTCTTTATTCGCTAAAGTAACATGCTATATATTTCTCCCATAGTAAAAATTCATTCTTATCTTAAAAATAGTTGTAATTATGAGTCAGCCTACAATTTTCGTGGTGGAATAAATAAATAACTAAAGGCCAGGATCCGATTACAATTACCCTGAATTATTTTGTAATGTTGAATTTTATAGAATTTGAAAAATTCCTGAAAAATGTTCAATTTGTTAGGGATTTAAAGCCTGAACGTTCCAGATGAAAGAAAGAGTCGATTAACATTTTTAACAATTGTAACAGGTCATAAATGGACTTAAATTTCTCCAAAATGATCGTCAGAAAGCTTTATTCAGTTCGGATAATTATTTTTCTAAAACCGACTCTTAAATTAATGGATGTTTCCTATTGGTGGATATTAAGTAAATTTATTATAATAAATAGAAGAAATTGAGCTCAATAATTTCTGGGCACTTTACACACTAATTTTGAAGTTGATAGTTTAGAATCAACTAGTTAAAAAATAAATAACTACTCGAATGAAAAAATTAAAACAAAAGAATCAAGAAAAATTAAAGTCGATGCAAAGAAAGCCCCAGCAAAAACTGCATACATAACAGAAAATTTACATACCTCTCTACTTCACACTATCTTCTAAAGAATTCTTTCTATTTGGCTTGCATGGCTGCCCGTTTAGGGTAATAAAATTTTTTATAGTATGAGTAAATCTCAGATTGAATGAATTCCGATATTTTAAGAAAGCTTACTGATTCGGTTTCATGTTTTTCATTATGACACAAGAGAAAAGAGAATTTTATTGTACGAAAGAGATTCAAGAATAGTTTTGGTGCAGTTTATGATGGCAATGAACGAGTTACGTCTACTTCTGCCCATTTAACCGAAGTGCACCACTGAAACCTAGACAACAAAAAAGTATAATAAAAAAAAAAAAAAAATAGTGAGACTTCAAAACCACATAAATAAAAACGCATAATAAAAAGGATTTTTTCTCGTTATTTTATTTTGTTACGAGTAATACATCAATAAAATTGTTTAAAAAAATGTAGTGTATATTTAAACATTTTATAGTTTTTTACTTTAGCATTTTTTGTTTTTTAATTTTTTAACATGGTTATTCTAATTTATAGTACGTGGGTTTGTGTTGTAACCGAATATATAACAACTTATGATTTACTAAAAATCATAACTTATAAAAAAGAGATTTTATTGAGTGTTTATATTAATTTGTTATAAATTTTTTTTTGTCCGTCGAGTATTATTTTTGACGGTATTATTTTTTACATCGTTATAAATTAAATATAGGTATTAGTCTTAATAATTTATAATATTTCATATTCTTTTTAGCAATAAAAATTCCAAAAAAAAAAAAAGGTACTTTAATAACTGAAAGTTTTTATATTTTTTGAATAATAACTACAGAATCCGTTATAAAAACAAGGCTAAAAATGGTATATATATATATATATATATTAATATTTGTAGCATGTGACATTGCTCTGCCTGACCGGAATTCGAAATCGGGACTTCCTGATAAAAGGTCAAATGTTATCTCTCGCCCCACGGATGCCGGAAAGGCTGAAAATTAGAAGTTACAAAGTGCCATACTACAGGATAAATGAAAAATACTAAAGGAAAATGAGAAACGTACTACAGGTAAAAATGAAGAGAACAAATTTAATAACGGATAGTGCCCTGAGGTAGATAATCCCCACGTCCGGAACATTCCATCTACGTTCCACGTCCAGGGCGGAAACAGCTGTACTT
>JAAAKQ030487491.1:4028-14748 GCA_010016005.3 Zanna intricata
CTTTCATTCATTAAAAAACTGCAGCATGAAGTATGATTTACAATTCTAACAATATTAATTAAAAAATATTTAATTGGTTTAAATATAAAAGTTTTGTTTCTTAATAATCCTTAAGATTTAAAATTTCAGTAATCATTTATATATCATTATAGTTTATTATATTAATAGTGAACATATAAAGATAGGTTTACATAACAGAAATATCACTGATTATGAGAAAGAAAAAGTTGTACCTATTTAGTCACAAAAGGAGAAGAGAAGAGAACCACATTTGAAAAAAGAAAGTTGATAAATATGGTGATGGACAGGCAAAGAATAAGAAATAGACAAAATACAACATGACATGATGCATGAAAGGAGATTACAAAGAAATTAGAATCACTTAAGGAAAAGTTTATAAAAGGAGAAGACATTGTTTAGCAACTACAAAGGTGGTAAAAACTACTACAGAATATGTACAGTCACCAACAGGTAATGGCAAGCTCGGAGTAGTGACAATTATTATGCTGCAACCTAATTATGGTGTGCAATGTTTTAGAGAACAGTTTTATAGCAGTGTTGGGGTTGATCATCCAAGCTCACCATTACGTGGTGGTTACTGTAATTATTATATAAGTAAAATATAATTATTACTTAATATTTTATCAGTATAAATTAATTTATACTGATGATAAAATATTAAGTAATATACTGAACTAAAAGAAATGAGTAAAATCAACATTCGATAACTCATAATCTTAAATCTATGTACTGAATTTCTATTTAAAAACGTGGAAAAATAAAAAAAATTATATTATCTTTGTTTTATAGAATTTTAAAACTAAATTTTTTAAAACTCATTCAACCAATTTTAATAAAATTTAACATGTTTATTGCAAAAATACTTTAAAGTACTATCTTTCGTTCCTTAACACATTTTTTGCTCCTTAAGGGTACCCAGTGCCGGCCTCTGTGGCACTATTAGTAGCATCTTGACCTTTCATCCAGAGGTACTGGGTTGGAACCTCGGGTCAGGCACAGAAATTTTTACATGCTACAAAAATTGGTCATTCATCTCGTCTTCTGAATCAATCTTTAACGGTTGTCCTGAAGGTCAAAAGAAGAGCATCTGATACCTTAGTTTCTTAAAAATTCAATTTTTTTTGGCTTTTTGTTTATCTTAAATGTTATTTTATGTGTATAAGACAATGAAATAGTTTTAAAAAAATATTTTCTACAGCAAAATTGATTGTTTTGTTATATTACTTAACGAAAATCCAACCTTTGATTATTTTTAGATTATCTGTTTTTTGTTGGCACGGTCTAGTTATTATGAAAATTTAACATACATATATATATATATAGGGAAATTTTGTAATGTATCCCTGCATTGTACATGAAATGTTTTAGTTCATTTCAATTTGAGGTCTCTGCATTGTACATGAAATGTTTTAGTTAATTTGAGATTATAATTCTTGTTTATAAAGAATAATAAGCTAGCCTCTGTGGCGCGAGTGATAGCGACTCAGCCTTTCATCCAGAGGTCTCAGGTTCGAATCCCGGTCAGACATGGCATTTTCACATATGCTACAAATCATTTATCTCATCCTCTGAAATATTAACTAACAGTGGTTTTGAAGGTTAAACAAAAAATAAAAACAAAAAAAAACAATAAATAATAAGAGTTGTAGAATTTGTGGAGTTCAGTGAATATTGAGTTTTGTGCATGTATATTTATAATATTTTTTTATAATTTTTCATTGTTATTCAAAAATAACAATGAAAATATATAAAATCACAAAAAGTAAAAGAGTTTTTAAAAGCAGTAGGTAGTAAAGCTTGCAAAAAAATTATGAAAAACATAATTCTCAGTCGGATAGCTCTTTTGTATCTACCATCTCTTCGATTATTTCAGAAAGAAAGCTTAGCCCTCAATTTGTTTATGAAAGAATTTCTGACAGTAGTGTAAGTGCTCTTTTATTGGACATAAACATAAAATTTTTGACTGAATTAATTAGCAATTTAGTTGCTTGTAAGTATTGTGATGGTGTTGGTTTAAATTTTAGAGAGCACAACAAAGCAATATGGTTTAGCCAATTGTGTTAATATTAGAATTTTTACTATCTAAAAATTCAGAATCAATAAGAACTTGTGATAAACATAGAAACTTGGTTATGATATAAATCTCATATTTATAATCTAAAACAGAAAAATTGCTATGCACCAGTACAGAATTTGGGCCAGCCGTATTCTGCATTGACCAGCGGTAAGTAATGTTTTTAATAATTTTCTGAAAATTACACATTTTTTAATTATAAGACCTGTTACCTCACAAACTGTGTAAAGTAGGAAAATGAAATTTTTTCGGTGCGTTTGTGAATTTAAGACACAACTACTGAGTTTTTTTTTTAAGACCTAATGATCTATATTTCCTAAGTTACATAACTTTTTGTGCAATAGGAAGATTGATTAAAAATTGTATATGAAAAACTTTTAGGAAAGACCTTAAAACAACTGTGCAAAATTTCACTGCTGAATTCCTATGGTGTCCTGAGATAATTGGTTGTGAAGTTAGAAAAAATAACATTACCAACATACAAGATATCATCGGGTGCCTTAATATAATTTTCATGTGATATTGAACCAGAATTTTGCATGTAAGCTCTTCATATTTTCTGCTATCACTTTTAAAAATCCTGATCAACGCTTTTTTTATATTTATACAACATTGAGTTCTTATAGTTACAATTTATTTTTTTTTTAAATTATCATTACTTCTCCAATAAAAGACTGTGCTACACGCTTTAACATATATGAACTTCTTTCTTTCTTTTTCTGTTTAGCCTCTGAAACTATCATAACTACCTCTAAATTTACCGTATTAAAAAAAAAGAAAAAAACATATATGAACTGTTTGTAAAATACCCAACAGGGTTATAATGTATATTTTTTTTTAACCAAGCTCCTTTTTATGTGTGTAAGATTTTCTTCTTTTCTACACACTGCTATTCAAGCTAAAAGCTTTTTCACAACATTAAGCCGAAACTGTATTTTTAAAATTATAATCAGCTACTGACATTTGTTACAAATTTCATATAATTATAAACCCAGTGCTTCTCTATTTAATTTGTGATGTAATAAATGAATATGATGTAACTTTTTTTTTATTAGATATGACAGATGTAATTGTACATTTGCAATATTACTTTGAGTACTTCCCTCTGATCAAGAACATCTCATCATCTAAAGTGAAATATTTACATCTTTGATGCCAGTTTTCTTTGAAGAATTTTCCATTCTGGAAAAATTTCTGATCAGCCAAAGGCACAAAATTAAATAGGCTAGTGGATAGGTTTTTTTTTTAGCAGTGCGCAATAAACAATATGGCTGAAATTCTTTAGAGCTAATCTTCATTTCTTTACATGATTATAGCTAAATATTATGTTAAAACATAATAATGGTACATTAATCAATTTCAAAGCTGATTTTTTTACATCATTTCAGAAAAAAGCAGACGACAAAAAATTGTGTTCTACTTTCTTGGCATTGGTTGTTTATTCTTATATAGTGAAAGAATAAGATACATGAAAATAAACCAAAAAAAGTTTTAAAAAGATCAATATTTTAAACTTTGATCAGCTCACCGAATTCCCAATATTACTCCCAAAGTATTTTTTTTTTTTGGGGGGGGGTCCTAGTACTACTACTACTACTATTACTACTATGCCTAGGAAGACATAAAAACATTTGGTTAAAATATATGCAATAATTAATAAGATAATGTTTTTCTATTTTTGGGGAAGGGAAGAATTTCAGGGGATTTTTTTTTAATGATAAGATAAGCACGCACTCATGTACTGAGCTAATATAAAGTTGAGATATGTTGCCAAAATTTTGAGAAAATTAACCCCAAAAAAATTCTAAATCTCCTAATGATATTGGCCTCAAAATTTTACCAACAAATTGCCCCATTTACAACAGCCTCTGTACAAAATCAATTTATCTAGTCAAAATTTATTAAGTTTCAAACACACCTACATACAAACATTACTCTCCACTTTTTTATTGTGGGGTTCCTGGGTCATTAAACATGACCCTGAGATTGTATAAGACTACACATCATTCACATTCATACATATCATACTCATTCATCCTCTGAAGTAATACCTTATGGTAATTCTGATTGCTAAACAGAGAGAGAAAAAAAAGGGGGGGTCATGAAACATCAAGAAAAAACCCGTACCAGATTTTTTGACTGATTACCTTACTTTCTTTCATGCATTGTAGCTCTAGAGCTATGATTCCAAAAAAAAAAAAAAAACAATTACAATTAGTTGATGAGATTACTGCTTATCCATCCATCTGGGTAGATACATTATAAAATTACCAAAATGTGTGAAAAATTGTAGGCTTCAAATAGGATTTCTGGTGATTAATGTTTCTTGATATAATTAATAAAATAATACGTAAATAAATCAATAAGAAACTATTAATTTTATTTTCAGGTCTGAATTCTACATAAAAAGAAAGGAGATTCAGGCCAGTTCACTGTCATACATTACAGCTTGGGATATTTGGTTGTGGAGTGCCTTTATTTTAACTTTTATTTTGTTATCAATATTTTCATGGAGTATGGGTTTTATAAGGTAGATATTAAAAAAATATTTTAATCTGGTAAATTAACCAGTAAAGTCTTCAATGAAATGAAATGAAGTATGTAGGTGTGTATATTAGTACACAGTTGTTTTTTTTTTCAGTGATGTGACACTGAAAAAATACTCCAAAATTTTTATGTTATCATGTAACAGATATCCTTACCAAAACTTTCTCTCTCATTTGCATGTATGTTTTAAACAAAAGGTAAAATAAAATGAAACAACTTCTGAAAAGTATAAAAAATTTCACGCTTAATAAAAAGTTTCATTATTATTTACATTTTCAATATATAAAAGGTGATATTTTTTTAAGTGTTCATTTGACAAGGGTGTGTATCATCCTCGCACCATAAAAAAATATTTAATGTGACTATTGTTTAAAAGTACAATTAAGACAATTGTAAGACAATTGTATAAAGACAATAAAGTAAGACAATTGTATAAAATTATTCAGGTCAACCGTGAGTCCCTATTCCATGCTTTTTAAGAAAACTGACCAGAGTTTTGTGAAGTTCCACTTCTTGGAGATAACTTCACAAATTTTTTTTTTTAATAGCAAATAATTATTACCTTGAAAATCATTTAGCTTTCAATAACAAACTCATCTGATTCAATTCAAATAATTAAGAAAAAATGAATCTTGCCAATGAAAATTCATGTAATCATAATAGAAATTTATCGCATCGTAAAAAGCTTTAAATTTAAACTTCAAAACTACACTTAAACAAAAACAATTCTCTATGAAATTAAAAAGCAGAAGTAAGTGTAAAAGTACTTACTCTTCCAGTATAGATTTAACAGTATAGATTATGGTTAATAGGATATGCTAAGCAATTTGATACAGCGTGTTTTTCCTACAAAAACCAAAATTTTGCCAATGTGATTTATTGTCTTTAAATAGAAATTTCTGTACATAATTATTCTTGTTAAACTAATGACCACGTTCAATAATTAAAAAAAAACCGCAATAATACACAAATAAATTCAAACCTGAATGACTTTGTGAGTTCTTATTTTATAAATTAGTATTTATCTATGTTTACTTCTAACTAAAGAACCACGGAGCTGTTTGATCTATTCTTTTACATAGTTAAAATTACAGCAGTATCTAAATACAATATATGTTACTAATTATAGAACCGCAAATAACATCTAACATTTTATTAATTTTCATTTTATAGTCAGGTTTCATTCAAATTAATTTAATTAAGCATTTAGTTTATTTTTCCTTTCTTTCAGTTTTCTTTATTAATATTTTCATTGACTTAACATAAAAAAATTTGAACCGCATAACTTGTTTTAAGAAACTAATTAAGAAAATAATTTTTCTAACTAATAAAAACCACTTTATTACATTGTAATTATCTTAAGAAAATTTATTTCTTAGATTTTAATATTTGCTTTCCCATACATAATTGGTGGTATCAAGTGAGACAGGTGTGTCATGAAATTCCCCCAGGGCTTATTCTATTCATAAAAATAATGGGAAAAAAATCATATTAACATTTGTCCTAAAATGCTTCGTTTGCATGTTAGGACTACTCGAAGATTTCTCTTGGATATCAACTACCCTGGAGAAATGAGGTTGTACTAAAATTTTTAGGGCGTTAATTAAGAGGTGAGATTAGTGATTTCTTATAGTTTTTGACCAGAGAAATCAATTAAAATAGATCCCAGAACCGTAGCTGAAGTATTTTTTGAGAAATCTTGGATGAAAAACCATAATTTAGGTGTAATTTAGGGTAAAAAAAAAAAAAAAAACATAATTATGGGTAAACCATAATTTAGAACATAAAAATCCTTGTTTTTTTTATGTTTTATGTAATTTGTTAAATCAGTAAAAAACACTAAAATATAAAAAAAAAATTATTAAGAATTTAATTTTGAATAGAATGGTGTAAAATAAGTTGAATAAAACAAAGAAAAGTTTTGAAAAATTTTTTTAAATTTGAATTTTATTTAGAACAATACATTTGTCAAAAAGTACTTATTTAATATTAAAAAAAAAAAAAAAAATTATTTTTTTGTGATGTGAAAAATGTTTAAAACAAAATTAACTAAACGTTTGTTTATTAAAAATTACTGTTAAAAGATTTTTTTTTTTAAATTGGTAATGCACAATAATTTTAAAAAAAATTACTTGGACAATTATCTTTTTTATTAATGACAAAAATATAATAATTATTTGAAAAATTATTATTTAAAGTTGGCAATATAATAACAAAGCTGATCAACAATGAGCAATACTATATTAGTATTTAAGCCATTCTGTAAAGTACATTAAGTATATCGGTTACTGTGAACTATGCTGTCGTTAGTGAAGGTTTTCTGTAAATTTTAGTTTGAACATGAAGGTTTTATCATTGAAGTAATGTAGTTATTATTTACAAAACAGGAATACGTTGATATGCAATTCATTTTACGTTTATGTATATATAGTAAAGCGTTGAACTTTAGAGTTTATTCATGGCTACAATAACATAACATAATATAAACATCTTTCTGATAACGTTTTTATTTCCTAGCTCAATTTACACTGAAAATCATTTCTGAAGAACCAATTTTGTTATTTATTACAATTCTTTATATAATATTTAACTAATTTTTTGTTAATATATAATTGAATTTAATGAAAATTTAAATATGTAAAATAATTTAAATTTAATTATTCCTTAGAAACAGAATCTACATTTCAGAAATAGTATTGGATGAAAATGATTGATATGTTTTTATTCATAACTAACTACCCATTACTTAAAAAAATGATTAATAGCATCATGGTCAAATGCCTTAACTTTTCCATTTCACTGTATCACATGTGGATTTCAAAGGAAGTAATTGAACTTCTTTAGTTTCTAACTTGTTGAAGTTGATTCAAATCAATAATCATTATATTAAAATTAAAGATATTACAACATTTTGATCAATGTAATAATTATAAAATTTGTATAATGGCTATTTATAATTGTAACATACATTTAAGTGATAATTTGTTTATTATTCTGTTTTTATTGCAGAGGAATATGTGGTTTAGAACCTCAAGACTGTAAAGATAGAATTTACAATAATAAAATAAAGAAAGATACATTACCATTTAAATATAAACCAGTATCTATTAGAGATAATTTACAAAAGTGTCCCTCTTTTGGTGGTTGTTTATTTGAAGTATGGAGTGCGGTTACACAACAAGGTTTATGAATTCAGAATATAATTTCTTGATCTTAAGTATAATATTTGCATAAAATAAGATGTTTTTGGGTATAAAACAGATCATTAGAAGTATCTCAGATTTTCAAGCATGTATTATCCGTGATTAATATAAAATTAAATCTTCTTAATTAGCTTAATAATTGTTAGAAAGATTTTCTTTCATTTTAAATAATTTTTTTTTATTGCAGTTTATACTCTGATGTTACAACTAATCAAAAATGCATTTATTTATTGCTCATTTCAAAAGCAAATAGTAATAACATGCTATTTAGAAATGACAGATTGTTTCTCCACTTACAGAAAGTAAATTATTTTTGAAAATAGCCTAGAGATATCTGCTTTTCTTTACAAAAATAAATGATGAACAGTTTCACATTTCAGGAGTGGTCAACCTGAGTATGTTCAGGACTACATGTTTACCAGAACATTTCCAATCACATTTGCAGCTACAGGACCTTGCAAGCCAGTAGCAGTAATTGCATTTACAGACACACTCACCCAGATCTGGCAGCAAGCTGGAAATACTGGTTGAAATTATAAAAATAAGAGTTTTCAACATAGTAAGCTTGCATTATTAATGAATATCAGTAATACTCACTTCGTTTTATGTAAATAGTGGCAACATATTATAGTACTTTTATTTCATTTATTTTTTTATTTTTATTTTTTTTAATTGAGAGTGTTCTCTTTCTGTACTATCTATGGTGCCAAGTCTTCCACGATTTCTTGTCTTATAAAAAAAAAAGAAAAGGAAACCAGCTGTTTATTGATTTGAGAATTGGTATTGAAGTTTAGTACTGCCATATTTAAATTTTGCATAAAAACTTTCTTGATTGAACAAATCCACATTTTGATCTTTTACCAATCCTTTGAAATTTTATTTGACTAACTCCATAACAAAATTATTATTACTCTTGGTATAAAAACTCCAGCTGTTTAACCAAAAGTATATAAAAAATATATATATATATATATATAAAATAAATTAAAAAAAAAAAAATATATATATATATATATATATATATGTATATATACTTCTAATACTTTTATTTAGTCACATCAAGAATTAAAGTTATTAGTGATTTATCAGTGAAAGGTAATTGTACTGGTAAATTTGAAGTCTTCAACAAGTGTTTACATTTTTTTTTCTTTTATGATATACATTTTTTTAATTGAAATAACAAATGGCGCCACTTGTAGATTGGCGTATTTGTACGTCGGTGTACATATCACATTCAAAAGTGAAATTATTTGGAAACGTTGTTCTGTTGCGATTACAGTATTATGTACCTAAATACAGCGCCACTCTATTTATGCCGTGTTTAAATATCGTTAAATTTTGTATTTTTTTATTAAGTTGTATATAATTTTTTCTTGTAATTTTAATTAAATGCGGTTAGCGAGCGTAGGTTATGTTTGGTTATATATGTTGATTCCGTCGCTCTTCATGGCGCAAGTGGTATCGTCTCGGTTTTTCATCCGGAGATCCCGCATTCGAATCCAGGTAAGGCATGGCATTTTCATACATGCTTCAAATTATTCATCTCCATCCTCTGATGAAATATCTAACGGTGGTTCCGAAGGTTAAAAGAAAAAAAGTTGATACCGTGTACTGACTGATCGTACTTTTAACAACGTAATCTAACCAAGTATAACACACGCTAACCTCGTCTAATTAACGTCAAATATACTAATTATATACAACATTAATTATAAAACTGATATTTAAATGCAATAATTAACATACAAAATAGTAACAGAAAACAAGAAAAGCAGCCAAATTGAGTGGCCCAACGTTAACAAAATAGTACCATATATTTATGGGATAAAATTAATGTTGAAAATAGGTAAAAAAAAATGAATTTATTGTGACAGGTTGGTGATTGATGTGCAGTTAAATATTAGGTTAGGAGAACACAACACACCAGAAATCATAGAATTGCAGTAAGTATTGCTAGTCAAATTACAAAGTAATGGATAAATTACAGAATATATAAAAAGTAGATTTCTATTAGCCAAGAGAGCTTGTATGTAAAACTGATTACTGCTAGAACTAAACGTAAAGCTCCTTTTTATTCATTAATTTTGTACAATTAATCCTTCTGTTATCATTTTACCATGGTGTTTCTTTATCTTTTGTGGCAGAGGATAGACCACATTTTTTTTGTTATTCATAAAACTAACCACATATCATTTGCAATAGATAAGGAGGCCACTTCTTATCTAATATAATATGTAACATATTTTAATCCAAATAAAATATTTATTTGATGTAAATCTTTCATCACAACTTAAATTCAGTACCAATTTTTTTAAATTTAACAAAAATATTTAATAATAATTTTTAAATTATGTAAATCATGTTTAAATGATGATTGTATAACAGTTTATCAATTGTTAGTTATATTTATCTAACAATATTTTATATTTCTTACCTATTAACTAATAATATGTAATATATGCCTATTTAACTATTAATAGTAAACAATTAACTACTAATTATTAGTAGTTAACTATTAAAAATAGTTAATTTGACAATATACAAGTATTTAACAACTTGTTCATTATTGAACAGGTACAACAGAACCGTTAAAATCATCATCATCATCCCACATTATTTCACTAGTTGTTATAATGTTTGGTTGGTTAATGTACACATCGTACTCAGCAGCTCTTGTATCACATCTCGCAGTACGTAAAGTTGAACCGCCTCCATTTAGTACTCTTTCTGAAGCTGCTATAAAGAGAACGCATTCTATTTGTACAAGAACAAATAATTTTGCGTACTCCACTTTGTTTAAAGTTAGTAATCTATTTATCTTTATTTATCTAGTTTATAGATTTTTATGTAGCATTATTTTATACAAATTTAACAA
>JAAAKQ030487502.1:0-42230 GCA_010016005.3 Zanna intricata
TTAGTTAGAATCAATGAAATAAATAAACGAAAAAATATTATGTTTATATAAAATGATAAATATTTTAAATTAAGTTTTGCGTGCATGTATGTGTAAGTCTTGAGTCAGAAACAAATCTACAGTTGCACGACTTTCTCGGAAAGCGACTGTAGCCGCGAGACGAGAAGTACTACAGTTGACTTGTTAGCTTTTTATTAAAACAGCAAGGTTTTATTTTGGAACTTATCTGCAAAAAAAATTCTTATATGTACAAGCAAAGATTATTTCGAAACAAGCTTCTTGACACAAATCAAGTGTGATTGCTCTTTAAAAACCTTTTAAAACTAGCAAATAATTTGTGCTACAGTTCATTCAACAGTCGAAATCATAATTTTTTTTTATAGAATTTTGATTGACCAAAGTTAGATAATAACTCACCACGTACTTGATCTTGATTTTGATCTCACATCAAATTTTTTCTTTACAAGCTTTTGAAAAAAACTGCATGAAAATAATTCGCAAACAATCGAAGAAATGAAGACCTAAATAAAAAATCTGATGTGGTCACCACATGACTTCCTTGTACGTCTATTAAATTACATATAAACAATTTTAAAAGTACGTAAAATTTTATTTCAGTACTTATTTCTGATTTATATATATATATTTATATTTATATATTATTATTATTGAATTATTATTTATTGTAACATTTTTTTACAATCATAGGATAATAATTGTTAATAAATCAATATATTAAATTAAAAAAAGTTAAAAAAAAAGGAAATGAAGTCGAATAGGAACTGATGTTCCTTCCCCTTGAAGATCAAATTATTTCATTAATTAAACATTTATTCGAATAAAACTCTGGAATCAATGAAAGTAAGTACCACTTGGGCATGTTGTTGAAAAGCTTTCAATGAGGGCTTATTACTACTGTTAAGAAAAAGTCCAAACTCGGACTTTTTTTCGGATTTTGAACCTTTTTTGGACATTTTTGGTTGTCGATTGCAATCAAAAGGGGAGGTGCAAAACTAGATATTACAACAGTCCTCAATTCAAAATTTTAACAACCTACGGCTAATCGTTTTTTAGTTATGGGAGATACATACTTACACACGTCAGCCGAAACTTGTCAAAATGGATTCAGGGATGGTCCAAATGGATATTTCCGTTGAAATCTAAAAACCGAAAATTTTCGCGATCACAATACTTCCTTTACTTTGTAAAAAGAAGTTAAAATGGAATTTTTGTAAAAGAAGTTAAATGGAAGTGAAAATAAATTAGAGAAGGTAACTACAGGTATGATTTAGAAGTGAAAAATTACAGTAGAGGTAGAAGATGAAGATTTTCAATGATCGTTATAAAATTTTGCCAATAAATGGTTGTTTTAAAATAATACCTGTTAAATTAAAATCATATTTATGTTTATTTAGTATTTTTAAGTTGTATATCTTTGGGTGTGTTTTTGTATTTTTGCGAGTACTTTATTATAGCAAGTATAGTGAATGAAACAAATGGTTATTGCGTTAATTTACCATAATTGGTATGAAATATTTGGTACATTAATTGGTGTAATTAATTTATGACTGCTTAAATTAAAATTTAAATCTGGTTGTCAAAAAGAACCGACAGAAGAAATTTCCTTAGTAGTCTATAGGATTAAAACCCTTTCATTTTTCTTTATTTTACATTTTATTTAAAATTTTGACGTATGTAGCTAATTATTTTACCGTAACAAATGTTTTCCTGGGGTGCTAGCTTTATACTATAATCTAATAATTTTAAAATTTAAATATATTTTCTTCCCTTTGCTCAACATTATGCAATCTTCAGCCGAATTAACGTACATTATTAAGATAATAATGTATTTTTAATTCCCCATAAATTGCACTAGGTAATGTTTTATGATTTTAAACGAAGTAAATCATTTTATAAGATTTATATATATATATATAAAACTCTTATTTATATGTATAAATTTTTAATGCATTTTATTTTTATTTATAGAATCGACGTCATGGCGGTTAAAACAGAATCAAGAAACGGCCACGAGCTGTCGCCTCTAAACGTACGATTAACAGACGATGGTGCAGGAGTTACAATTGTTCTAACTCCAGCCGGCAGCGTTACAGCACCTGATGCAGAACGAGCATCATGGGATAATAAAATGCAATTCATGCTCAGTATTATCGGTTATTCAGTTGGTCTGGGAAATATATGGAGGTTTCCATATTTATGTCAACAGAATGGTGGAGGTAAGTGAATTATATTTTATACTCTTATGTATTTTTAAAATCCAGTTCGCGCTTCAGTTTGTTACTTTCACAGGAGGAAACTAAAAACTAAGTGATAATGCGGTATACTAAAATATGTTATGGAAATTGGATCTCAATTTATCAATTTTAAAATGTACTGAGTAAATTATCAGATCAAATAAAAAATACATCCTGACCCGGTAGAGGAAGATATCCGCCTTGTGACGGTCCTGGTCACCACACCACCTCCTTCGTACCTAGCTCTGATCGGGTTTTACTGGATGTCGTCTTTTAGACTCTCTAAATCTAATAATCCATCACAGTCATCAGTATGGCCTCTTTCATGTATCGGCAGATATTTCCATCGATGTGTTTACACGACGTACTGCTGCCTTAGTTCGGTCTCTTCCAACCACGACCACCCACTATAACTAACAAGTCTCAACCATCAAACCAACCGATTCGCAGAAACGTGATCCCCGCGTCTTCCTCCAACACCCGAGGTTTCATCCCTTGGAATCCCTTCCTTCTCACCTTCTAATTCTTCCCATATCTAACTTCAGTTATACTATGCAATTACATCATTTCTTGATTCAGTAATTTAAACTGATATTATTCTTAAAATAAGGAAGTTTGAAGTGGAGAATACACTATTATTCTGAATCAGGTGTATTTGAGAACCCTGCAGAAAGGAAAGGGTATTTTCTTGTAGAATATACTCCCTGAAATGTTACCTAATCCATTAATTCCCTTTTTTTTATTATATGAATTTCTTAAAAGAGTTTAGAAGTATATATGTCTCAAATTATTGGTAGCTAGGATTATTATTGTTCTTTAAATCCCTCGTTGAAACATACATGCAGATTAGTTCATGTTATTATGATGCAATAAAGTTATTATCACATTATTTATGGGACCCTGATTAACACAACATGCATAGCCTAGCCAGAACCCATCTTCACTTTTGGAAAGTTTAATTAAGAAACGAGACAAATGCGTATGTATGCTAGTATCTTTTATAATATTATTCGAAAAGAACAGCATATAAAATAAATTAAAAAAAGGAAACTAGGAAAAGAAAAAAAGGAAAATGAACATTGCATTTCTATTGAATACTGCAATAAAAAATTTATCTTACATCAATAAAATATGATATTTATTTGTTAAAATGAAATAAAAATATTACTGATGGTATTTGATATAAAAATATCCTGAAATAAACATAAAACATTTCAAAAATCATTTTATAAAAAAAATTAATAAAGCGGTAATAAAAATTTTACTCTTAGATAAAAAACTTTATTCAAACCTCATAATAATGATAAGCATTGTCTGCATTGAATTCATTTTTTGTTTGGAGGGTGGTTTGATGTTGCTACCTGAAAAAAATGCTTTTTCTTCATTATCAATCGATGCTTATAACTTTAATATAACTTATAACTTTAATAGCTAATAACTTTAATTCCGCAGCTTTTTATTTATATTTCTTTTG
Organism: Zanna intricata; assembly: GCA_010016005.3. NCBI lineage: Eukaryota > Metazoa > Arthropoda > Insecta > Hemiptera > Fulgoridae > Zanna > Zanna intricata. The sequence goes on from JAAAKQ030487502.1 coordinate 3,730, forward strand.
AAACATAATTAAAAATATTTGGTTTCCTGACTTTTTCTATATTCTACAATTTTCATCAAGATTTCATTAAATTTTTAGAGATTTCCCACTTTTTCTTCTTTCCCTCAATCTATTTTTTTTATCTATTGTTATCATTATGTTTATAAATTTTATTTATTTTTCTCATTTTTTTTGCTAGTTATATATTTAGGAATAACTGAATATTAACAGATGGGGTGTGAATGTAGTAGGAAAAAGTATGCAGAATCAATTGTTTTTTTTTTCGGGGGGGGGTTGAGGGTGAAAGACGCTTTCGTGTTATCATCGCCCGGAGGGTACTTGTTAGTGGAATTTGTGGACAATGACTTACTGCACCTGGTTATTTAAATCATCTTTCCTGCTGTCAGCATTCCACTATTGCGTTTACCGCTGGCAAAAGCCAGGGCGGTATCTCTCTAGTAGAAATTGCTAACGTATCTGGTAGAGCAATTTCATATTTCCTTACTAATTCATAATACCATATTCCGGCTGGTCTGGAATAGCTAGCATGATATTCATATAATGCAGCTAAATGATGATTATGCTTTATTATTTATATGGGCAGGAAAGGCCCATATACTTGCTGCATATCTTAGTAATAAGATCTCCCTTATATAACGCAGTGGCATTATTCCGGCTTCTGACATTAGGCTAGTCGCCGGGCTTCTACGGAATGCTCCTGTGGCGTACCTTATTCCGCTGTTATGTATTACGTCTAACTTTCTTAAGTGCGACTTTCTGGCGGATGAATATACAATACATCCGAAGTCAAGTTTCGATTGAACCAATGCTTTATACAGTTTCAGTAATATATCTTTATCTGAGCCCCAGATGATATTGGATAAACATTTAATAATGTTTAGGGCTTTTTTGTATCTATCCCTCAAATCCTGTATATGTAGTCCCCATGTATGGGATTTATCTAACAGTAGACCCAGAAATCGGTCGTTATCTTTGTACTCAATTGGGGTGGTCGTCGATTGTCAATGCAGGACTTCGGTGAGGAATTCTTTTCCTACAGAAGTGTACACAACACGTTTTTTCAGGTGAAAATCTAAATCCATTATACTTTGCTACTTCAGTGATAGCGTTTATCGCACGTTGTAATTGATATTTCACCATAACTGTGTGGTTGCTGGGATATACAATTGCCAGATCATCTACATAAACGTTTTCTCTGATTTTGGCTGGAATCGCTAATATCAGCTAATATCAGTGTTTCATACCTTATATCTCCAGAACTACTCGATCAATGTTGACCAAACTTGGTCTGATTACTTCTGAATATGAAGCATTGATGATGCCACTGAATTTTTTAATTAGGTCAAGGGAGTGAGGCTATAAAGCAAAGATACCTTCAATATGTCGAGATTTCGCCTAGTTAAGGTCTTATTTTTCTTAGACATATTTGTTAACAATTAAAAAAATAATATTTCCAAAAAATGTATTTTTTCAAAAACGCATCCCACCCCAAAAAATGCTATAAATAAACTATTGGCTAAGTGATATAATGCGACATTAGTACCCCCTCTCACTACAATACAGCTACTGTAGTCGCCTATGTTCTAACGTCAAAAGTGAACGGTCAAATTAAACAAATGAATAACATTTAAAATATGAAAAAGCATTTAAAATGGCGGCTAGCACCGTCATACCGGCGCGAATGAAATACGGTATGCGCGCGCACTTTAGTTCGAATTAATTGAATTAAATAAACAAAAATTATTATATTTTCATAGATTGATTAATATTTTTAATTAAGTTGTGTGTCTGTGTGTGTGTGTGTGTGTGTGTGTGTGTGTGTGTGTGTGTGTGTGTGTGTGTGTGTGTTTGTAAGCCGTGCATCAGAAAAAATCGCGTGAAGGACGGGAAAGTCCTACAACTGTGCTGTCAGCTTTTTTCTTAGGAATATAAACAACTAATTTCATTAATATTTAGTTAAATTATACATTTTAACAAATTAAATTAGCGTACGTCTCTTTAGCCGTTCCAGAGATGATGTTAATTTTTCTTTGATGTTACTTTGTTCAGCAGATTATGAGGTACGACGATTTATGCAAACTTCATAATAAGATGTTGGTAAAACTGTTACTGTTAAAATATGTGCTGCAGTCGAAAAAGTATCAAAAATTGTTATTCTGCACTTTTAAAATATAATTTAGATCCTACAGAATCTTTGTTTAAAACTGATAGTGCTATTCTGTAGCATTTATTTCGGTTTTTATTTTTTATTATTTTTTTTGGAGAACATCTTTATATTTGAAAAAAAAGAGTTACGATTTGATTTTTGTCTAATTTTCAATAAGATCTGAAATCGAGAGCGTTTCTCTAACTGTAGGCATTTCACATTGCTAATAACTTTATTCTAGAGTTCATTTATTTACAAATCGTTTTTATTTTTATTGGAAATATGGACCAGACTATGTTCAGATTATTTTTTATTCTCTGGTGTATAAAAGTAAAGAAGAATAATCATTTAATATCTTTTCAGATGGTCAAAATTTATCAAGTAACTTTATTTTTTGGGACAATTTGTTTGTGATTGTCCTAAAAAATGTACACATTTTAAAAGCAACAGCTTTCGGCTGTTTTTTAAGTTAGAATTATTGCAGTTTGTCAGAAATGTTATAACTAATATTAAATTGTTTGTATACATTTTACTTTCCTAATGTGTACGTTGCAAGTTGCTCACCGAGATGGTCTAATGCTTAACGCGACATCGCAAACAGCTAGTTTGAAGTCGAGAATTCTAAGGTTCTAATCCTAGTAAAGATAGTTACTTTTATGCGGATTTTAACACTAGATCGTGGGTACCGGGGTTCTTTGGGGGTTGGGTTTCAATTAACCACAATTCTTAGGAATGGTCAACTTGAGATTGTACAAGACTACACTTATTCACATTCATACATATCATCCTCATTCATCCTGTGAAGTAATACCTTACGGTAGTTCCGGAGGCTAAAGAGAAAGAGAGAGAGAAAGAGAATGAGCAAAAAACAAACCCATCCCCCCAAAGCCCTTTGAGATGAGTTTGTCAAGTTTGCGATGTAAATGAGGTATAAATCTTGTATAGACTCAGGCCGACCATTCTCATTAACATTAAAGTAGAAGTAGCTCAATTTGATGAGTTAAATAAAAAATATAAATAATAATTTTCTTTACTTAGAAAATAAATAGTTTAAAAACTTACCAGAAAAATATTTTAACTATCTGAATGATGAATTTAGAAAAGAATTTTAAGGCTACAGAAAGGAACCGTGCATTTGGCTTTCGCCACCAACACAAAACTGACTGGCTAATGAGAGTTTTTTTATTCCCACCCAATATACCAACGTAGTTGTGACGTTTTACGAAATGTAATATACCAACGTACTTTCACGTACGACTTGCATTTATAATCGAAGATGTGACATACAGTTGATAGGTGGAGGCTTTAAGTATGTCTCAAACGAGTCTTCTGGGCACTAGGATAAATTTATGAGTGTTATGGGCTGGCTTAGCTTATTGCATGTGACTTTTGTCTGAGTAATCGTTTATTTCGCCGGTTTTTGAATGAGCCAAATAGAGTTTTAAATTTTAATTTTCCAAATAAGAATTTATTGAATTTTTGTTAGTGTTTAGATTATTTTATTAAGAACAAAAAAAAAGTGTAAATGTTTACTCAACCGAAAAGTTTTAAAATAGGTCTATTAATGTGATTCGATTTAGGTAAATTTTTATTTTAATTTACTAATTTTGGAATATTAACGGGAATCTGTTGTGTAAAAATGTCAAAATTGTCTATTTTCAGATTTTGTGTGTAAAATATAATTTTAAATTTCCTCTTTCCAATGGTTTATGAATCACAATTCTATAACAACCAGACAAGGTTCTTTGAATTTTTTACAGAATCATGATTACGTGTTTTGAAAGGTTATTTTTCTTTAAAATTTTATTTTTTTTATTTCACACATTCAAACTGAAAAATTAGAATGTGGGGGCCATATACAAAAACGGATAAAACAAGGCTTTAAAAGAAAAAAATGAACTGTTACCTGAGACGCTTGTTGATGGTGAAGGTATTAGAGGACTCGGTCGTCTGACAACTGAAGATATTGATAAAATACAAACATATTACGGCTTTGTTCTTAGACATACTTCAAGCCTGAAAGATGCGACAAAAGCAGGGTGGGCTATATATTTCCATCTTCAAAGTACCAACAAAAATTCAGCACTCGGTTTATGCACTGCAGGTAATGATTCATGGTGTAAATACTAAAAAACTGTTGCGGACAAAGAAATTTATGACCATATGCAGCACTTTCATCTTCTTTTTGTTGTAATAACAGAAATAAAATCCATTTTAGGTAAACCAATTTTGCTTGAAAAACGTTTACACGGTGGTTGCCAAAATAATGATTCTCGATGATGTTATATGTTCGTAGATACCCAAAAAAAAAAAATTTTTAATGCTTAGTACACTTAAACTAGGAGTGCATGAAGCTATATTTTGTTTCAATAAAGAGAATATAACAAGATGCGTACTTTTAAGAAAGTTAGCCATTACTCTAGGACGTAATTGCATTGCAACAATGCAAAACAGTTGATAAGTTTCGAATCAGGAAAGCGGAAAAGAAAACGCTTTTTTTCCCCACGAAGAAATCGAAAGAACTTCCAGCAGCAGAAAAGATTACCTCAAAGTCGATGGGATATATGTATAAAGAAGAATATGACCCAGGCAACTCTTTATATTGAGATAAGTTGTATTAATTTGTAAATAGAAGAGAAAAATTACTAATTATCTTTTTCTTAATTTTCCGAAAATCACTTTTTTTTGCGCAAAGGTACATTTTTCAGGAATCGTAAAAGATATCTTGATAATTTTTTAAAAAAAGTTTCTTCTCGATGAGACAAACATTCTGGTTTTCATTTTTATCATAGTGAATAAAGTTTGAAATATTTAAATTTTAAGAGTGAAAAGTTTTCTCCACTAAGGTGAAAAAGAAGAAATTAATCAAATTTAGGAATAGATGTTTTTACAAATTCTTTCTATAAAATTATAACAAAACTTACACATAAAAAATTAAAAGAAAAAAAAATGCATCTACTGTATTGGTCTTCGCGCCACACAACTTAAACCCCGCTCCGTGCTGCTACCCTTACACTCTGCTTATCGTCAGACCATTACAGTAGCTGTGATAGTCTCTGAGAAAAATTTACCTTAATTAACATTATAAGTATTTCCTTAATATCTATATCTCGTTAACGTCGTTTGTCTTGTGAATTTTATAATTTGTTTACTGTTCATTCTACAGACTTTTTTTTCTTTGAATCTTGTACACAATAGTATTGTGTATCTTTCTTAATTACAGGTAAACATTTTAGTTCACTAATGAATAAAAACAGCAGTAATCACCTGATATGATGTTCTGTTAATTTTATTTACTTGTGTTTCTGTTATTAATTTGGCAATCTTTCAAAATTCTAATCTATTGTAAGTACTTTTGGCCTTGGACTAGAATGGATACATCACTGAAACAGGACGGGTTCTATAATATTTTATTATAAGATTATCATTTTACGATCTATAAAGCTTTAAATAGCTCTGTAAAATTTTGTAGCGTAATAATATTAATCGTACAGCAGTTTCATAATACGGAAACTTAATACATATATATTTGTTTTACATATATATGTTCTGAATACATATATGTTTTACTATTATTATTATTATTATTCATATCTGTTTAGAAACCGATTTATATCTGAAATAATTGGATTGAAAATTCAATTAATATAACTAATTAAAATAATGAGTTATCACCGAATTTTTTAACTTGAATCATAAATTTTATGTGTTAAAACATTTTTTTCAACAAGAATAGCCCTGATATATTTCGTTATTAGTTATCGTCTTTCTGGCATCACTAAAGAGATTTTTTCTTTCGTTCCTTATTTTTTTGTACACAACCAACAGTTTTTTTATGGCTTGGCTAAAGATTACTGAAAGAAAAACTATTTGTTTAAATATTGAAGTTGGCTACAAGGTGCTGTCACTGATGCAAGTCACTTCCGACTTATTAATCACTCGCAAATTTATAAATTGTTATAAACTTCATGGAGAAAGTGAAAATCACCTATTTTGTTCTCCATCACCTGAAGCTGATGGGAATACTCATAATAAAAAATTCTGATACGATTTCTCCGGAGAACACGATATTCAACGATTTTTAAGCAAGTAGAAGGAGGTCTGGAATTGTAAGAGACTTTTCTTTGTTATCTGGAGCGTTCGCTAATTCGGATTGCTCCTACTCTAATCCTAGATGTTTTGTCACAATAAACTGTTTTTTGAAAAAAATTGTGACGTATAAAAACATAATGAAACAGTTATCATTTGTGATAGATAGCGCAGCTACATGATTAGTTGTGTTAATAGACAGTAAGAAGAAACGAAGATCCGAACAAAAAAGAGTAATGTAAGTTATTATGAAGATGGATGTTGAGAGATTAATTTTACTACGTAAATAAAAAGTTAAAAATCTGTAGTGATTGATAAACTCACAAAATATTTTAAAAACTTTTAGAAATTCTAGAATATCTGTTATTGATTGGATTTTTTATTGATCTGATGTTGACTGGAGCACTATTGAAATGAAAAAAAAAAAATATACAGTACTATTAAAAAAAAAAATTCAAAATTACATCTATGTTTGTCTTACAATAATGTAATACTTATTAATACGATTAGGTTAAAAACTTGTGAAAATTTCTTGTAATCTGGTGCAAGTCATTTTTTCGTAACCAGATTTTTCCAAGATTCTTCCAGAACATCACTGAGGCTGAAGTAAATTCAAAATAACATTTTTGATAAATATTGAATGTAATAAATTTTTCACGAAGATTATTCAAATTTATTTTCTGCTTCAATGGATAAAAGTAAGATTTTATTGTAAATTTTAACAAAAAGAGATAAATATTAACACGTTGACTGCCATGAGGATCACCGTTGATCCTTAAGACTGTTTCCTACAGTGCCTTGAGAATCACATTGGATCCTCAGTCCTATATTTCTTTAATGAAACGGAAATCAACTTGGCATCGTAGCAATGAACTGAATCTGTAGTATGGCATCCATGTCTTTTATTATTTCTGTACGTAAACGGCATCTTCTGGTGGAATTTGGAAGTAGTTATACGTTGTTTTTTTGCATATAATTTTTTTTTACACATTTTTTAACATCTGTTCTGACGTTTACAGCAGCTGGTCTTCAGTTCTTTTTTCTGTTAGTTATTCATTCTATTGAGTTTTAGTCTAGAAAAGTGTTGTTGGAGTGTCATTTTATGTGCGAAAAGATTTTACCTACATTACGTACTGAAATTCTTTTTATCACGTTTTGTTTCAATATTGGATTATACAATTTAGATTATAGAAAGTGTTTTTGAAGTATTTTTATTGATTTGAGACCTTGTACGATTGGATTTTACGATTGGTAAGTGTAATCACACATAATTTTGTTATGGGTAATGAATAGCTTGGTTGTAGTAGGTCTAAGGAAAAAAGGTCAAAATCATTGACTGCAGCTGATATTTATGCAGTGCTACAAGACAGTGAAAATGGAATTGTATTTTCACATTCTAATTCTGACTATGAGCCTGAGGAATCAGAACTATCATTATCTTCAGAAGATGAAATTACAGAGTCCAGTAAGCCTATATCAAACAGTAACAATTTACTTTGGCAAGAGGTTGATGCGTCATAACTACTACACATTTGCCATACATTTTACAGGAACAGAAAAATATATACATCACGACAGCTAACCAACTAATAAAAAGGATTGTCAATTATTTTGGTATATAAAAGATTTTTTGATGAAAAAATTTTGAATATTATCGTTGAAGAAACCAACAAGAACGCCAATATGTTTATTCAGCAAAATATATATCTCGTTCTAGTCGAGTAAACCATTGGTGGAACACAAATTCTGAAGAAATGTGGGGATTTTTCGCAATTAATATTTATACAGGGATTGTAAAATACCCCTAAATTTCAGATTATTGGAGTCAAAGTGTACTGTACAAAAACTCTTTTGTGCAAAAAATTATGAGTAAGAATAGATTTCAACTGCTTTTGAAATTTGTTCATTTTGCGGACAATTCAACTGCTAATAAGCAAGCTAAGATATATAAGATAAGGAATATCACGAATTTAATTCTTGACTGATTCAGTACTGAATATTTTCCTGGTGAAATCGTGGCTATCGATGAAACAATGGTTCCTTTTCGAGGTCACTTCATGTTTCGACAATATATTCCCAACAAAGGACATAAGTACGGAGTTAGAATGTTCAGTTATGCAATCTTGTTGGTTATACCCTTCAAGCCTCAGTATAGGCAGGACAAGATAATAATAGTATTGCATGTATTGATGATAGTATGTATTGATGGTGTTGGTCAAACTGTGGTTTTGATCTTGGCACAAAAATTCTTATCCGAAGGGAGAGTAGTAGTAATAACTTCTACTCATCAGTTCCCATTGCAAGAGAACTTCTTACGAAAAATACACATTTGATCGGCACTCTATGGAAAAATAGGAAATATATGCCAAAAGAAATTATGGAAAAGAAGTTGGAAAAAGGGGAAATAGTTGAGAAACAAGATACTCCTGGAGTCGTAGTTGCTAAATGGAAAGACAAGCGTGATATTCCTTTCCGGACTACAAAACACACGTTAGACAACAACTTCAGGAAAGAGAAACAGGATGGGAGAAGAAGTAACAAAACCTGGTACAATAATGGATTACAATAGAGGAAAATAAGGCATTGATCTTTCAGATCAAATGGCAAGCTATTTTTCTATTCAGAAAGACAATCAAGTGGTGTCATAAGATAGTCTTCGAACTGCTCTTGAGCATAACTGTTGTAAATTCATGGCTTATTTACAATCATTTCCACGGAAGAAAATTATCAATAAAACATTTTTCGAGAAACTCTTCTATTCCAGATGTTGGGAATTGAAGAGAGACAAAAAAGTATTCCATCACAATTAACCAGATAAACAGAAATTATCAAAAAGTACGGAAAATGACGATACGAATCGTTTGAAACTAAGAAGATGCTTCGCGTCAGCTTCCACGGAAGGCCGTGAAATAGTATAAAAACGATCAAAATTAGTGTCCACAAAGTGTTCAGGTTGTGACAAATATATGTGTATATCTTGTTTTACAAAAAGTCATTGAAAAATACAACAGACATTGAACAATTTTTGAGATACACAAGTAATAAGATGTAACTAAAAAGACTAATAGTACTTTAGTAATAATAGAATAGGAAATCATATCTAATAATTTTTTTATATCTAGATATACCAGAATTCAATAAATGTGACATACTTCTCTGAAATAATCTGAGGATCACCATGATCCTCATGGCACCCTGTTAATGTTGTGTAACTAGTGTGCCGTGAGAATCACCGGTGAATACCCATTTTTTTTTTAAATCTAGAATTAATAAACAGCCTCATTGTAATAATATAAGGTATATTAAAAACATCAAAATGTAGGTTTTCCTAGTTGAAACTGGCAAAATGAAAGTAGAAATGACTATGGCAATCAACGTGTTAAAAATAAAAAAACACGACTGTAAAAAAAAACATTGTTGACAAGCATCGCTCTTGTATGCAGGATAATTAAATATTTTGTATGTAATATTTGTATATAATATAATTTTTTTTGTCAAAACTGTTTAAACTTATTTAAATATATATATATATATATATACTCCCGATAAGGTAAGGATTCCAACGCGGGAGTCATACATTTAGGTTGATTCAACCGTTAAGCTGCTATAGTGAAACAAATATACATACATCACCCTAAATACATTACACTCTTATTAGGGCAAAAAATATATCAAGAACATGTGCAGTTTAATTTATGTCATTAATGACATTTATGTTAACATAAATGAAAATATACAGATCATATTAATAAATTACATCTTTTCATAAGAAAAAGATACCTCGCACGAGACGCTCTCACATCGCGTCACCATTCTAGCCCCACACTAATCCCCACGGGAAGCCCATTATTATAAACTTATTTTTTTAAATTTATTTAATATTGTTTTATTTAACGTAAATATAATTCTATATATTTGTAATATTACTCATTCGATTGATTCTAATCATTCAGTTCAAACCCAGCTAACACAGTGACAGAGGCTTACAGTTAACAGTTCATTAAAGTTTATGCTTCAACCGGAAAATATCCACTGCTATATAATTTATTTATTTATCCTACGACAACTCGGTAACGTAAGAATTCCAACACGGGACTCATACATTTAAATCGGTAAATCGGTTCAGCCGTTGAGATAATACAGTGGAACAAACAAATATACATACATGCATACAAAACGTCCATTACATTATGAATTCACCTTAAACCTGTTCTTGATACTTATACTAATATTTCCTAAAATAATTGCATAAATATATAATAAAAATATATAAATTCTTATAAAATATTAATATTGATGTTAGGAACGCTTCATGGTTGACATTTGATCTTTTAATGTGAACCGTAAACCGATCTGAAGAAAACGTCACTTGTCTATACAATATTATTGTTTAAAATAATTTAATTAATTTATTTTTTTTTTAATTGTAATTTTATATAAATATTGTGTGCTGAAGTACCTCAAAAGTACTTCTATGTTGAATATTATTTTTAATTATTGATGTATAATGTTTTATGGATTCTTATATTATTAATATTTGTACTGAATAAAACAGTTATGGTAACAATCAAAAAGTAAATAAATAATTTGTTAAATTGGGTTGTTAATAATATTATTTGTCACTATATTATACATTGTGTTAAAAAAAAAACTCAGTTGTATGATTAAAAAACTGTATTTTAAATAAAAACTTCTTTCTGTCCTTAATGATCCCCAATAGTCCTTAAAATAATGATATATCGATCTCGTACACCCTCCCTTAAAATTATTACCTTTGTTTTATTCCCATGCAATGTAATAGAAGCCAACCCAACAAATAAAATATTCGTAAATAAATATACACATTTTTGTGAATTAAATTCACATTTGAGAAAATGTTTTTCTTAATATAAGTGGCTGTTAACTTACACTTCCATCCAGAAAGAAACTACCACATTTTTATAACTCATTATCTTCTATTTTATTATCTTCATTTTGAATTAAAATGGTAAACCTACAGAATCAATTCTACTAACACTTTTTTAAATTCTTGATTTACAATAACAAGAAATAACTTGAAATTTTAAGCATAACACGTTCTTGATGAAATAAATATTTTTTTTTATTGTATATAGCATTAAATGTTTCATAAATAAATATATGCAGTACTGTAAATACACAAATACTAGTACTAATAAATACTAATCAATAAATACTAGCCACTAATCATATACAAATATTAAACAAGTGTTTTGTATTATAAGAAGTAACCATTGCCCAGATGTACTGATTGACGTAAGTACTGATGGATGAAAAAAGGACTTTTTTTTTACATATAAAAATGGAGGTTCTAGGGGGCACGGCAAAGGTACTAAAGAGAAATAGCAAAAGTGATAGGAGTAAAAATGTGTGTGCGAAGTTTGCGGAGGTATGGGAGGGAGTTTATGTAAAATAAAATAACTATAAACTACGTTAACTGAGATTTATATAAATGAAAAAGAAGTATAAATTACAATTAGAATCAATAATAAAGTAGGTATATGTAAAGAAAAAGACAGCGAAAGATTAATGAATAGGAAGTAAATATGAAACTTAGATAAGCTCTAACTAACTTTTATGTAAGATTCTTCATAGATTAGACTCCTTATTAACCTTTAGGTTAGACTCTTCATATGAGAGAGACAGAAAGATAGAAGCTTATTACTAGTGGATTTGGAAACGAAAGTATAAAATATATGTGCTTTATTATGTAAGTTTGAATTAAACGACAAGACAGAATAACTGACGATGAACTGCTGAGGAAATAATGGAAGGTAAACTGAATTCTTATAAAACAAATGAGGTGAAGAACGACTACAGGTAGCATTTTAACATTTTGAAATGGCAATTTTTGTTGAAAAGAATTTTAGAGGAGTAGTAAAAGGATTTAATTGTATCTTCTAACAAAATAATGAAGCAAAGTAATTTTAATCAAACATAATTAATTCAAAACTAGAGAGGGAAAAAGATTTTTAAATAAATAACTTGAATTGTTATTATTACCCGAGAAAAACGACTATAAAAACTGATCTACCTGAAAACTATTAACCAACTTTTGAAAAAATATTAAAAAACATAAACAAACAAAAAGTAAATTTTATTAGCTTGGCATACACCAAACGAAAACGCCAGTACCCGGTTTAAATTATATAGGAAACCTAGAAACATAAAGAAATATATAGAACGCAAACAAAGATGAGGGAAACTATCTATCATCTGAAATTAAAAATCACCTGAAAATAAGAAATTCTGTAAAACAAGAACATGAAAATCTCACTCAATTAAGAGCAGTATTTTCATATTGTCATCTCAACAGAATGTATAGTGGTAATACCTCTACCAGCGATTGCTTATCGTGGAGAAGTTAAGATGTAACTTTACATCACTGAAGAACTGCACCTACTTTCTTCAATGGTATAAAGGAAATTAAAGATCATCTATGGACCGCTTTTTACATCTCTAAGATACTGTACTGTGGAGTACTAGACATCGGTACCGTTGAAGACTTTACCAGATGACATAACTAATATTTCGACTAGTACATTCCGATCAGTTTCTCGTTGTAGTTCTATAATTCAGAATTATAGAGGTATAATTACATGATCAGTTAGTTAGCCTGTCAATTGAGGAATCATTAACTGCTTTGAGCTTTCGTTTATGCTAGAAAAGTAAGTGAAGTTTTATAAAAGTTTAATGTAGTATGTATTAAATGTTCAAGTGATCCGACTCTAGGGAATGATATTCACCTTTATTATGTCAAGTCTTATCTTATTACTTATGGCTTAAAACACTTATTACATTTGTACAACTAAATGTATTTTTCTTTAATTTGAAGAATATCTCCAACTGCCGCCCAATATAACTTGCGAATATATCTTTGATTTTTTTTCTGGCAGAAAAACGGACCAGTGTTATCATTGCTCGAACACGTGTGTTTGTGGTTTTTTTAAAACTAAATTTAAAAATTCACAATCAAAAATTAATCACTAACAAAAACATCTTTAAAAACAATTAAAATAAGTCTTAAAATTAAAAAAATACTGTAGTGTATGCTGAGATCGAAATAAAAACATAAAGATATATCGCACTATATATGTTTCCTTTTAAATTTGTTTAAAAAGGAATTAAAATCCCTTTTAATTTGTACCACTGACTTATATCTCTGCATGGAAAAAAAGGTATGACTTTTCCTTGTCAATAAAATGTATTTTGGGTTTTATTGCGGGTTTAAGACCATTTAAAGGCAAAAAAAGTTCACCTCTTATACAGTTTTAAATGTTATACTCGTACAATTTGACATAATAATACATAAAATTTTAAAATACCTGAAGAAATTCGTCACTTCTTAAAAAATAATAGAGAATTTGGAGTTATTTATCTTAGCGCAGTACACATTTAAACCAAAATAAATAAAATTTAATTCCGCACCATTGAAAAAAAAATGTCCACCAAATTTGGTCAAAATAAGTTTAGGGAAAATTAACGTGTGTGGTTTACTCAAGAAAAATTCAGAAATTTTTAAGTTTTTCTACAATTTAACGTTATAAAACGAATACTTTATAGTTTATGAGTCGTTGTAACTGAACCTGTAACATACATTTATTTACATAAATTTAAAGAATATTAAATTTAAAAATCATAATGAATTCTAGTCTTATAATAAACTGCAATGTGTAATTTTCTAACAATTGAATTAATTATATAGTTATATTAGAAGAAACATAATGTAAAGAAATTCAGAACAGAATGTGAAAAGGACTTCTGTAATTTTTTCTGTTAACTTTTCTTTTTACAAAAAAAATTATCTTTAGTCAGTGAAAATAAACAATTTGTAAAGTAAATAGTAAAATAGGAACCGTAATATTTTCTTTTCCTGTGATCCCCTTTTATGAACGGGACTAGATGTATGGGGAAAACAGGCATACATTTTGTAGGGTCGTTCGGTTATGTAACTGTGGTGGGGATGACCTGTTTATGAAACTGGGTCAGATCGGTAACTAAGCCTAAAAAATATTTTCGTGCTTCTACAGAATGCCTTTCGAGAACTTTTATATTGTGTTCAGTAAGATTAGTTAAAAATAAATTTAATAATTTTTTTTTTTTTTATTTCTTATGAATGTTGAAAATAAGATACACGATTTTTAATACTATTTTAGTTTATTTTTAGATTTGTATTATAAAACGAAAGATGTAAAATATCGAATAAATTTAATTTTTTACGCTCTTCTCTAATAAACGATATCTATTTTTTACATTTGTTTCGATTCTAGATTAAAGGGTAATAAAAAATTATGGAAGTATAAAAAACTGAAAAATAAAAAACATAACAAAGCAATATCAGTAATATAACTCGTGTGACTGAATTAAAAGAAAAATAGACCTGGAAAATGAATAATTTAAGTTTACGATACACAAACCGTAAAATTAAATATTTTATACTTTTTAACGGAATAAGAAACATCAGCAAAATATTTAAGGTACAGCGGAATCATTGTATCTTGCAGATAAATCATAAAGATAATATGTGGTCAGAGAATTCCTTTTCCAGTTAAATTTATATATTTGTAAAAAAATAATTGCCACATAAAAGTAACATTTATAAAACAGTATTTTAATAAAATCTAACAAACCAGTTCATACAATTACTAGCTACTGTGCACCCAGCTTCGTCTGAACGTCTGGTTATACATCCCGACCAAATCACTCCTGTTCTTCCCTAGAAAAAACGCCTTTATCCTAGAATGAGTTATTAACCTTAATGTTCCTACTTCTCAAAAACTTATTAATAATAACTATAATAATTTCAAACATTAATTAAAAATAATTAGTAGACGATGTGTCAGTGCCTAAAAGGAATACTACTCGTTTCTGGTTTGTTCGAAAACTGATTTATTTCAACACATATTCCTAATACTCTTGTACCGAAATCCAAACATAAATAAATAAATTTATTTATGTTTACGTAAAATATACATTTATTGTAATCCTATCATACAATGCAGAAGATTTCATAGCATTTGTTAAGTTATTACAGAACAATGCTCAATTGGAAACGAAAAAAAAATATTTCCTCTTTATTTCGTCGATTGGGAACCCATATCTGAAAATTACCCTATTATTTTTGACATTACGTCACACTTTCATAGTGTGATTAAAGTAAAATAATCCAGGGAAATAGAACTAATATTATCATATATTGTACGATAATAGTACTGATTAACCAAATCCTTCTGAATTTCCAGAAATTAATGTTTTTTATCGAAAAGAACATGGGAAGAGTTTATGTCGTAAGTGATAAAAAGACGAGGGAAAAAAATACATTCCAAAAATCAAAAACAGCTGCACCTGGGACTTCGCTACTTCGCTAAGTATCAATAATCTCTACGTTTACAACCACATAGTTTTGAATCGTTTAAAAAAAAAATTAAATAAATTTTAAAATAAAATATATTTTAGTGAATAAATTATTTCGTTAGGTAAAAATAGGCTTTTATCTTTATGCAGTTTTATCAGGTCATTTCAATAATCATTTTAGTTTTAGTGGATCTCTTAAAAATATATATATAATTCAGTTTTCACTTTCCGCAACAATTGTAAACAGCAGTTTTATAACAGAAATTTAAAAATTTCATAGGTTTTAAAATTAGAGTTTTATATATATATATAAAATTGAAAGGAATTTAAGAGAAAATCAAGTTCGTTCCATTGTGCGTGAACTGCAGCCTACTATTTAACAAATCAACTGTCAAAACAAAAATCATCCATCATCTGAAACAAGAAATAAATGTTTTTAAATGTATAAATGAAATAAATGTATTTAAAATGTGTTTTATAAAATAACTCATGAAAATATTTAATCAGTATTGACCAGTGACAGTAATATGTACTTTGCGATGACAAATTAAAACAAATATTTAAGAAATAAAAATTTTTGCCTAAATCTATGTAAGGTAAATAAATTATAGTGTCTTTATAGTTGATAAATTAGAATCAAACAACCTCCATATATCGAACTTGACATTTTCTGAAAAAATTTAATTTATTGAAATTTCGATGTACACAAATACATATTTCAAAGTGTTCATCATTCTCTTACTAAAACCAATTATGTACAGTTAATTATTTAAGCTTAAAGAAGATTTAAACAATCAAAGAAATTTATTTAAAAAAATGTACATATACATTTTTAATTTGCAAATTTGCTTACAGTTACTAAAAAATATTTGTTCGTGTACAACAAACGAAACGGGATTTTATTTATTTTTGGACAAACTAGTCTACTACTACTACTACTAGTAGTAGTCTAGTCTACTAGTCTTTTTTCGATTGTTTTTTGAACGAACGAAAATGCCAAACATTATTTTAATAACGTGTTTTAAGGTTGAATGTTATTTTAATATTCATTAATTTCATTCAGATAGGTGAAAATCTCTTCAGAACGTTACAAATAAATCTCAAACTCTGTCGAACAATTTGGAATGTTTCTATAAATTGCTTTTTTGTTAATAGTTTTTCAATTCATCTTCGTTTCATCATTATCTTTAGGTTAATTTTGATCAAATCAGTCATCCAATATGACTGATTTCAGTGGGGTAATCAGCCACAATTAATTTCTTTTTTGTTCGAAATTAACCGTAATTTATTTTTCTTAATGAGAGAATTGTTTCCTTGCTTCTTTTCGGTATCTTTTTGCTCATCATCTTTTTTTTTTGATTTTATTCAGAAATTTCTTTTACAGAACTAGCTTTAGTAAAAGTTTTTTTTATCGTAGGGTTAAATCATCGTTCTCCCGTACATTGGCTAACGTGCTTATACATAATCGAAAACACTAATTTTTCTGTAGAGTCCTAATTTTCAAATGCAAAGATCTGCGTTTGAGAATTTGTTTTCGGTAATAAACTTTCATACTCTTAATTACCCCTTGGCCCTATGGTTGTAATTTTGCAGTCGCATTAGGTGAAAAGAAAATGAGCTTAAGATTACTCAATTTTTGTTCAACTGAACTAGATGGGCCGGGCAATAATTCACAAAAAGAAGAGTGCTTGATCATCCGTTTACCAAAATTAGTTACCTACTTTTGAATTTTTTCTCCGGTCATCCGGGATTTTTTGTTAAAATCATGGTCGACTTCAATTGATTTCATGCCTTTAAAACAATACGACTGTTAACGTCTTATTCCCAAGGAGTTTTAATTCGTCCTTATCGGTCATATTTGTACAAATGACAACTTCAGTATGCTTTCCTCCAAAACATATATTCTCTTCGGAAGTAAGAATTTTATTGGGCAAAAACTTAAAAAAATAGCAAATACATAATTACACATACAATACACATAATCACACATAAATTTAGGTAAATACCTAAATACATAATTATGTATTTAACTAAATGTATAGCGTTACATTGAAGAAAAATAATTAGTCAAAAGTAAATTAGGGTAATTTTGTGCAGTATTGTATTAAAATAATGAGAAAATTTAGCTAAATGATATATAAGAACATTTTATTACTGGACCAGTGGCTGCACAGGAAGAATATTAGATTATAGCGAGTTCTTATCTTATAAAAACACACAGAATAAGTATTCCGCTAAAACAGAATAAATTGGAACTTCTCATTTAGTTTATCCAAGTGAAAAAAAAGTGTAAATTAAATAATAAAAAAAGATAAAAACTCAAAAGGAAACGGGAAATACAAAATAATAATAATTATAGAAATGGCCTAAACAGAATGGATCAAGATCTTAGCCACGTGTCATGATAATTACGCGCAGCGACAATAACGCAGAGGACGTCATTGTCTAGCAGGCCCAGCCGATCTTTCTTAATTGCCTTTTAGAGAATTTACGGGGTTTGTTTTTTTATTTTTCATTTGCACAAATTTTATTATTTATCTTATTTTTTTATTTTTACCACGAAATCTATATTTACTTTATTAAAAGGTTTTACTAAAATTTCTCAAAGTATACAATAGCTTTCAGAATTTTTTTCATGTCTTTGATTTACTGCTTTTATATTTTATTCTTTGAGAGTTTTTCTACATGTTTGCACTTATTCGATCTTATTCTACGAATTTATATTATAGAGCGAGGTAAAATCTCTTAAAATCTCTCTCATATCTTCGTTGGTTCAAACCCTGGTATAATTGTAATCGTTACATCATCACTTAAGTGATTATTTTTCGTCCTCTACAATTATAGATTAATCATTAACCAGTCTGAAAAAATTAAATAAGCTTATCCAAATATATATTCGTATTTCTTTTATAACACCAGCAAAAAATATACATCATCCGGTGTAGGTAAAAAACTTCAGTTATTTATAACCTTTGTATTAATTTTATTTTTGTGATTTGATTAAAATCAATACCTACACAGTTCACATTCTACTAACTCGGATATTCAGGAAACATACTTCTTTAGTTTAATAAAATAATACCATCCTTTTATAAATTTTGTTTTTTATAAAATTCAAAATTATCCACTTATTAACGGGTTGCAGAAATTACTGACAGCCATTTTATAAAATATAGTGTTTATTTTCGTAAACTGAAAATTTGTTTGTTCTCGCATCATACAAGAACCAACCGATCGATTTGCTTTCAGATTTACTGGACATACCAGGGAAGATTTTAGCCATAGACCGAGGCTTTAGACCCTTTGAGAATAATGTTGTGAATTAAGTTATTCATTAAAGAAGAAAAGATTAATCCTTTACTTCACTATTATATTTCTGTTAGCAGAAATAAGTTATGAATTTTTCGTCGTCGTCAAAGGTGTGGGTTCTTAAATTACCGCAGTTATACTACTATTCTATCTTTTGTAATTGTTTATTTTTCAGGTTTTTATAAAGCCTGAAAACTTTGTTATAAGTAATATTCTCACACGCATGAGGGTAACGAACAGGGTTAGATGGGAACGAAGAGACGAGAATGGCGATCAAAGCGAGCTCTGCAGCCTTGTGGTAGACCTAGTGGCCGTGGAAGTTCAGGAAACGGAGCCCCTTGATTGACTGTTTATATATATATGAACCTTTACATAGATTTTGTTGAAATAATAATCCTTTATACCAAGGTCAATTTTATATATTACGGATTGCAAAAACATATTTAGTTGACTAGATCTATATATATAAAAATGTTATGTTGGTTTGTGTACGCTTCAAAAACTCAAAAAGTTCTGCATCGATTTAGCTCAAATTTTGACACGATGTACAACCCGCTTCAAAGATTTTTTTTATCTATTTCTTGCGTCAGTAACATACCTGCGACCACAAGGAAACAGCTTTTTCAAAAGTCATTAAAAATAAATGGCGATCGATTTATCGATTTTTTGACACGATTGAAGCGGGTTGTATATCGTATCAAAATTTGAGCTAATCGATGCAGAACTTTTTGAGTTTTTGAAGCGTGCACAAACCAAAATAACATTTTTATATATATAGAAGTATATAGCGCGGGCAAAGCCGCGACGGGGATGCTAGTATTCTATAATTTCTTCAAATTTTCAATTTTATTACTTATAGTTATTGATTGAAACCACGGGTTGTTCTAATGGTCAACTCGTCATCGCAAATCAGCTGATTTCGAAGTCGAGAGTTCTAAGGTTCAAATCCTAGTGAAGGCAGTTACTTTTATTCGGATTTGAATATTAGATCGTGGATACCGGTGTTCTTTGGTAGTTCGCTTTCAATTAAATGTACGTCTCAGAAACGGTCGACCTAAGACGTCACAAGACTGCACTTTATTTACATTCATACATATCATCCTCATTCATCCTGTGAAGTAATACATTTACCGTGATTCCGGAAGCAAACAGAAAAGAAAGAAGTCAAAATAGTTATTGAAAATTACTATTAATTTTTAATAAAATAATCTGCTTTTATTTAACTGACGTATTTGATAAAGTAAGGGCGAGCATGATAAGGTAAACTTAATAAATATAAAATAGATAAGCAACATTTAATTATAATGCAAATAATAGTTATGCCGGCTTTAAGATTAAAAATCCTAGTACTAAATTTTAAATCATTTTTCTTGTAAAAAAAATAGTTTTATATAACGCTTGTTAAATTTACTTTGTTTTCAGGCTACAAGCCAAGTAATCGTTTTTAAAGTTCATCGATGGAGATTTCAATGTATTGATGAGAAACCCGCTTTTTCAACGGATAATATTCTCATCAAAACATACATATAAAATCAAATTTGTAATCCTTAAAATTGAATAGACTTCTTAAATCATTAATGCAACCCAAATATAATCCTCGCAATAACTATTAAAAGAGCACTTTAAGTAAATAATAAGCCTAAAATAAATTTAAATATAGACTCTCTTTTCTACTAAATCCTAAATATATACTATTGGTAGCAAACTTAATGTTTCTGTAAATACCTTGTTTCCCTTTTATAGAAAAATTACTGTGGTCCTATGTTTTTCTAATATGATTGTAATATACATACTGTCCTTAATCTTATTAATTCTTTTCAATATTTATTTAAAAGAAAAATGCAGTAATACAAATCATAAAGGCCTACCTTAAAACAATTTCTTAAATCTTTATAGCCATCTATCTGTCTATAAAACTCATCTGATCGATTGTTCTTTTGCTTATCAGAAATTTTAGCGATTCAATCGACCTAAATATTTTAATTCAGCGTACAAGAATAACTGCGTCCACACGTACTAGAAAAATTTTTGATTTTAAAAACTTAATGTTTTCAAAAATTACACATTACTGGTGTATATAATAAAAACTTTGTGCTTTGGGCTTTTTGTATATGATTAAAAACTTTGGGAAATATTAAAAAATATCTCTTCAGGAAAAATTAAAGATCTATATAAAATCTGCAATATATTATGTAGTTATTTGTAATTTTCTTGTTTCTAGCTCATAAAAAAAATTATTATTTTCTAAATTTCCAGTTTTAAAACTCTGGAGAAACACTTTATCAGTCCCCCTTATTACAAAAAGTAATAATACAAAATGAATCGTTAATTAGAAAAGGCAAATGGTAAAACTTCTACCATGATTCTTTTTATACACAGGCAAATATTTTGATCTTCATTTATCTTATTTTATATGCGGTAATCTTATTTAATATGTTCTAATATTATTTTAACTTTATAAGTGAAGGGAAAAGAAACAATGTAAATAAAAGTGGTATGAAGATACGAAAAAGCAGATCATACAGCGATGTCTTTTATTACACAAAAACATTGTTTGTTAATCTATTAAGATATTTATTCCTTATTCTCTTCAACCTCATGGAGAACTATCTTGTAGATTCCGGGAATTTACGTATTTGATTGCTATATTTTCATACTGTGGAATCGCTGAAAGTATCGTTTTATTTAATCGACTATGAGGAGCGGAATGTCACAGAATCTCGATTTCTTAATACCAAAGAAGATTCGAGACCGAAATCTTTGTAAGAACTTGAATTAATTGTAAAAAATTCAAGGTAATGAAGTTAATCTGTTTCTGATAATAAAGCAATTACAATCCTAAAAGTGTATTAACATTTTTTAGTTTCCACATCTTTAATAAGATGTTAGAGTTATGCATCAAATAAATTAATGTCCATTTTCATTTCCTTAAGTTTTATAAAATAATTCTTGTGTAATTAGGGTGAAAAGTGATTGAATTAATTTTTTAATTTATAATAAAAATAATCGGTCCGTCTAGCCAAAACCTGCACCCTCAAGGCTCAGGTCAGCCCAGGCGAATCCTGGAGCCAACTCAGGCGCTCCTCGGGGCCTTCCGGGGTTTATCCCATGGTCGCAGAATCTGCTTCGCCCATGATTGTCAATTTGCCAGGGAGACCAACGCCCGGGATACCCGCAGAGATTGCTTCAGTTGGCATTTCCACCTACCCAGAGAGCTCCCCAACTATAAGTTATCCTCATGGTTGTGAGAATAAATTACTAGGATTGAATAATAGTAACTATGGTAATTGAAGTAGACACACTTTTGAACAAAGAATTCATAACTTATTTCTTTGCTGCGGTGGCAGAAATATAATAATGAAGTACAGTAAAAAGATTAATCTATTTTTTCCTTAGTGAATATCTTTAATCTTCTTCTTCACTTCAATCTCCTTGGGGCAATGAAATAATGAATATTTTAAATATCTTAACTTTCAAGGGAGCTAGGGCCCCTCGGTCGATGGCTTAAAACCTTTTCTAAGATAACACGAATGTTGCAAATTTGAAAGTAGTCAGTCGGTTTGTTCTCATGTGATGCGATAACAAACTTCATATTTTATATATATATATGCATTACCGTGATATGTTAGATCGCTATTGTATTTGATGAATGCAAAAGTTAACCTTCAATCTACTAACAAATACCTCGTTTGAATTTTGAAGATCGGACAATTGTTTGCAAAGATATTTTAAGAGAACCTCATTTCACCTTCTAAAAAAGTGCCCCCCGATTGTTCCAAGGGTTCCCGATTGTTACCAGTTGAAGCTGGTGATTGGTCTAGCTTCCCACAAGGTGCTTGGATACCTCACCATTCTAGCCTTACGTGCAGTTTCCATGGGAAGCCCATTATTTTTAAACATATATTTTTTTAATTTACTTAATATTATTTTATTTAACGTAAATTTAATTCTATTATTTTCATCATTCAGTTCAAATTCAGCTCCCACAGTGATAGAGACTCACAGTTCACCCTTAAAAAATTCAGTTCATTAAAGTTTGTGTTTCAACCGGCAAATCTCCACCACTACTATATATATACATTTTTTCAAGATTTTTTGGATTAAAAACCTTTTCAATTATGCCAAGAGATATGGGGTAAAAATTTGGTTGCTATTGATAGAGTAGTTTTTTTTGTTTGTTTTTCCAGAACAAACAAAAATCCTCTTCCTCTTTTTAGAGTCTAATAGTAGAGAAGAGATAGATATAAAATGAAAGATTTTGTTGAAAGATCTGCTTATCGAATGATTGCTGGGTGAAATGATGTTAAAGACTACTGTGATAGTGCTTATGTGTATGTGATTTAATGGTAAAAATTGTAATGTACTTGTATGTACGTAAGTAAAAAGAAAATTTGTTAGATTCTTCTTATTATAACTTATCACATAAGATCTTTTAATAAATTTGATATTCCTTTATTTAACAAATGTTTGATCAAAAGAATACTAATTATAATGAACTTATTAACTTAATTCCAAACAAGTAAATACTGATGAATTTAAATAAAATTACTAGGAAGTTGATTGTTGAATAAAAGATAAATTTTTTTAATAACGACATAATTGTTAATTTAACAATATTGTTATAAGTTGATTAGGAGATAAGGTTTGATATGAAGTATTATTAGTAATAATTTAATACTAATCTATCTTTATGTACTAGCTAATACATGTTTATTATATCAAAACATATTTAATAGATAGAACCTGAAAATCTTTACAATGTAATCACAGATACATAAGCACCTTATAAATCGTTTTTATTTAACAATCATCTAATCTTTTATCTTTATCATCTTATCTAACAATCATTCGATAAGAAGATCTTTCAACGAAATCTTTCATTATTTTTATCTGTTTTATTATAAACGTATGTAGTAGATAGTATTACCATTAACTCTCAGTTTGCCTTACTTGTGATACCAGATTTATACATATATATTACTGTTAACTTAATTTATAAATGTTATTTTATTAACATATATTATTTTAAATATTTTAAAACTTTTCGTTCATTATGTATATATGATTGTATTATTTATGGAATTGAAATAAACAATTTGATTTCATATACTGTTTACTATGTTCAGTACCAAAATATTTAAATCTAATTTTGAATTTTTACTATTTCTTATTTTGTCATTTTAGTGCACTTGGAAACGCTTGTGGTTCGCTTATCTGTTTTGTTGATTTCCGCATTTTGAAAGGCATATTTTACAGATTTCTTTTGTGGAAGTTATAAAGTTAAAAAATGTACCAAAAAATAGAAATAACAAAATATGTTTTCTTACATTTTTTTTTTTAAATGTACGACACATTTTTAATCGATTAAACTATTATTTAATAACGTGAAACAGTACAGTCTTTAACTTTATGTATCTATTTCATGTTTTATATATCTGTTTATTCAATAATAATTATAACAGTTCAACTCAGGTGTCTTCTTTCTTTAGCCAAATTGTACTTATAATATCCTCCATTAAAATTAAAAAAAATTTTTCAGTTTCATTTTAAGGAAATATTAGTTAATTTATATGTCAGTTTTATTTTTCTCAATGCCGAGCTATGAAATTCTTCTTTCTTCTGATGTGACTATTATTTGATTAACCAGTTTTTATATTCTAAACAGAAATATTCAAATGTAATAATCTGAATTACTCAGATTTTAAGGTATTAACATTTTACATTTTTTAAATAGGCAAGGGAAAGATTTGATTTAATGTAAATATAGTTAGCCGGTTCATTTTGTTATCTTTTTAATAAGAGATTGTTATGAATAATGAGCTGTCAGTTTTAAATTCATATAAAATGCGGTGGATCTTCGTTTATCAATGGTAACTGAGGTAACAGTTAGTTACCTTGAATACCAAGAAAATAGATTTATAGGGAAATCCTTTTTAAGCACTATTTATCTCTTCGTTGTTTATATTTAATAACCAATCAAACCGAAAAATTAAATTTTATTTCATAAATAAGATTAGTCGAATAGTTGTCAGAAAGAATAAACTAATTAACGATTAACATGTTACGTAAATTTTAACTTCTACGATTAAATCAAATTAACTTTAATATAAACAAAATAAAAACTATGTAGGCATAAAATTATGACTTGTTAATTGCTTCTTAATAAATATTTTTTACAAAAGCGTAATTGAACTAACAGCCCTAGATGATGATGCCACTTTTTTCTGTAAGAAGACAAAAGAAAGTCACTATGGCGCTCCAGATATCCAAAATATTTGTTTGTAAGACCTAACATAGACACACTCTAACTCACTCAATATATCCCATTTCGACTCGGTTTGCAAATTACTTTGAATCTATCATGTATCTCAGTTATAACATATAATCTGTTTTTAGAGGCTCGGGTAATAGATTCTTCTGTAACCTCTGTTAATGGTAAATTTTAATTTAAATAATTTATAATGATATTGTAAAATAAATTTTTTGAGAAATTTAATTAATTGTTTACAGTTTAATTTTTTTTTCTTACTTGAAATATTTTTCTTAATTGAAATAATATTAGCTAGTACTTTTTACCTTTTTAATCTCTCCACACTGTCATAGCACACCACTCTATGCCACTCAGTGGCCACACTGGAAAAAGTACAATATGTGCAAGTTAAACAACCGTCTTGAGTTTCCACCCGTTGTTAAATTGAAAAGACCATTCATCGATTTTATAACTATTTCTAGTAAACAATTTTATTCTTAATTCTTTTCAAACTGCTCTTATGTAATAAATGGGGAAACTTTTAAACAGTCTTAGAATTTGTACTTCATATACTTAAAAGAAAGATGGTTTATTTTACATCAACAAATATTTCGTAAACAATTATTTTTTACTTTTTTGGACAGCCAGCATTCTAAAATTAAAAAAATAATAATAATAATTTAAAAAAGAAATTAGATTTAAAACATTACTATGTTAAAATATTGTTTAACTTTTTACATTTCCATTTCTAAAAATCAGAGCACAATTATAAAGAACTACTAATAACTTTATTTTAATTGGATGCCAATTTCACTTATTTATTTCATTTAAAATTGTTTGTATTATTTTTATGCGAAACTTAAAGGAGTTTACAAAAATAGATGTCGACTTTCTATTTCACAAAAATATACCTGTCTATTTGAATTTTATCTTTGTAATGTTCTACTGAAATAGGTAGTACAAGGTTTTTTTCTTGAAAAATTGCATCATCGTATTAAAAAAAAATATTTTGTTTAAGTATTAGATTTTAAAATAAATAATCCTGTGGTGGTAAAAAGCAGTATTACAGATTGATCTTTTCCAGTTGCAAACATTTCACTATACAAGTATAATACTGGAAGTGTAACACATGCCAATACAAGCTCTTTAGCTGTTTTTCATTTTATTTTTTCAGGAATTGTCTTGTATCAGTAAGGATAAAATTTAAGATCCTATTGAATTGTTTTAATATAAAAAATATAAATATTTATATGCGGGTATGATTTTCATATTGAGGAAACTGACTGCATCTAACTGTTTTTTAAAGTTAAGATTTCAGTTGTTTCTGCCTTAAAGCAGAGATTTAGAACAGGAACAGTAAAATACTGTTCTGCTGTCCTCTTTTATGAAAATCATGTATTTATTATGTAATAAATAATAAAAATTATTAGTATTACCATAAAACAATGTACTTACGATCTAGAAAAATTAAAAAAAAAAAAAAAATCTTTTGTAAAACCAATGTTATGTGACTATTCCCATCAAGCCAAGCTTATTGTAAAGTATAGTAATTCTATCAAACTAACTGCATTTCACTTTACCAGTGAAATGTGCGTGGCATGAAAAAATTCTCAACACAGCGTACCTAGACCTAGCGGCTGAAAATTTTGATAAATTAACATTGTAAAAATCAATTCGTCTTCCCTAATTAAAAAATTAAAAAGAAAAAAGTAATTCTACATTTTAAATGTATATTGGGATGTATATTTAACAGTTCCTCGACTAAATAGCTTTATAATTAACATACAGTAACACTTTTTTCCTTTTAATGTGTAAATGTCGATAAATAGTTTAGAAAATTTAATTCTAACAGTAAAATAGAATTATTTATAAAAAATAACTTTTCCAGTGACTTTATTTATTTTATCTCTCCATGTTTAGAATTTTTACAAAGATCTCTACATTATCAGAACGTTTTGTGAAAATTAAGTTAAAATATTAAAAATATAGAGAAAAATGGGTTTGGCATCTCACTGATAAAAGTTCATTACCAAATAACATTTCATGTCAATACTAAAATGATAAATAGGCTTTTTTTTATTTTAACTGTTATCAGGGTCCTGCTGTCAACAGGTGGGGTACTAAGAAAGAATTTTCTCTCAGTACCATCAATACATAGATAGTATGTAATTCATAAAAATATTAATTGTTTTAAAAGCATTTAAAAGTGCATGTAAAAATATAGATAAATATAGATTGTTCAGTATAAAATTTAAAAAATTGTAATAAAGATTGTAATTAATATCAATTTTAATGTTTCATTTACTGTATCGAACCCAAAATACTGTGTTGCATACCTCAACAAATTGTAACAGCGAAGGTATCACTCAGAAAAGAATTAAATTAAAAAATAGAAAAGTGTGAATAGTTTGAGATTTTCTTTGTACATTTACCACTTTAACAAATAAGCTTAAAAAGATTTGTATATAGATTACTCTGTTAATAATGCGGCCTTCAAAATCACACTTCGGAAACGGGCGTTTTTTTTTTAATATTCGCCTATCTCTTTTTCTGTTTAGGTTCTGTTTAGGAACTACCATAAGGTATTACTTCAGAGGATAAATGAGGATGATATGTATGAATGTGAGTGAAGTATAGTCTTGTACAATCTCAGGTCGACTTAGAGATTGCCTAAAAAAAAACTTTAAATAATTCTTGTATTTGAAATTCTTTTATAAGCAATCATTGTATAAGCTATGAAGATCTTATTGAGATCGTTTCTGAGATATTTATCTCCAAACTTGATCGTACATAGTATTTAATCGGAAAACAATGTAAGAAAATCATCATGTTACATTTTTAAACCGTTTTGGTTACTGCTAACGAATACAGCTCAAACATTCAGAATAATATTACATTCAGATGTAATGTAATCATATTATGTTAAATTACATTCAGATCCTTACCAGTGTGGTTATGTTATTTTTGAAAGATCCTTTTAACTACAGAAAGAAGCTCATGAAGAGAACAATAAAAATCAGACGATAGAAAATTTGGGTAAGCACAATTAATGATGGAATCCGTATAATTTACTTAAATGACCAAATTAGCGTCAACTGTGTACTATTACATATAGTAACTGCAACTCAAATCAAAGTGTTTTTATTTTCTATGCAAAATTTTACTCGAATAAATTACTTTGCATTAATAATTTTCATGTTTTGCTTCGATAAAAATATAGATCATGACTTCACTATGATAAATGTTTAAATCGTTATTTTGCAAAATATTACTACTTCACAAAACTGACGTCATTTCTATTGTATTTTCACAGTATCATCTTTTGTTTTAGACCATCTGGAGATTTAAATTACTCTCCACTTCTACTCTCTTTGCAAAAAAAGGGGTCAGTTTTGATTTTCCTTAGTTCAACCTAAGCACGAAAATAATTTATGTACGCCATTTGGAAAGAAGTAAAAGAAGGCTTACTCAGTTCTATTTCTTGTAGTTACCACAAATACTGACTATTACTTAGTTGATTGATCAGTAAGTAATAGTTGATTAGTAATATAACCGAGTTGAATTAAGCCTACTGATAAGTAAATAAAAATAATATTATGTAGCGATTAATTTTGTTCAAAATAATTAAATTAGGTCTTAGAAAAACGAATTCGCTTTAACTGCAGTAAATTAATTTCATAGAAAAATATATGTGTCATTAATACACTCCTTGTTTGCTTTTGATACTGCTATTGTATTATGAGAATGCCTTATGTACAAATGATTGTCATAAACACCGGAATTTTTAAGCAAGAAATTTTTAAAAATTTTAAAATTAAACTTGTGAATTCATACGGATTCGATTTGAAAAAGATTACTTATGTAATTCATAATCTTTAAATATAAGGGGGGCCCAGTAGGATCCTGGCCCCCCTCCAAATAACAAAAAATAAAAAAAAAGTTGAATATTAGTACAGGTATTATAAAAGAAGTATGTAGGGTTTTCCATATGTCAGCCAAAAAATCTGAAATACTGAAATCGATGATATCTTGTTGTTGTCCTGTACAGATTAAAAAGAAACTTATTTTATTTTGTGAAACATGATGGGTAGAATGGAATGACTCGGTGCTTTTATCTAAAGATATTTTTGAGCCAATCCTTAACTCCCTTTTGATAATAGAAGAAGAATCAAGTGACTCAGCACCTAAGGCATATGCTCTAAGTAGTGCTGCATTCCAATTTCTTGTCAGTCTTTTTGTTTTGAGCTGAATGCTATCAACTACACATAGTTTATCTGAAAAGCTTCAAAGAAAAAACATGTCTTTCTCAGGCCATGACAAATGTTACAAGTATTTTAGATCTACTGTCGAAACAGAGGATAAATGCTGATGACAACTTTAAACCCCTTTATGCTCAAGAAAAGGAATTCGCTGCAAAACTTGACATCAAAGAAGAGGTTCCTAGAGTTTGTCACTTTCAAACAGCCCGCAACAACGTCCTTTACAACACAGAAGAAGAATACTACCGACGAGCTATTTATATACCTTACCTTGATGATTTTTGTAATTCACTAAAAGAACATTTTGAATCTCACAAGGAAACAATTGCATTCTTACAAAACGTCCTTCCAGAATTTTGTATCAAAACAGATTTCTGTTCATTGGAAGCTGCCTTCAATTTTTATGAAGAAGATTTGTCACATAAAGAGATAGTGCAAAGTGAGTTCATGTTGTGAAAAGAAAAGTGGAGTTAGAAAAAACCTGAAAATCTTCTTAAAACCACCATGTGTTCTCTAGAAAAATGTGACAAGACTTTCTTCCCCAACATCCTCTTAAAACTACTAGCAGTTCTGTCTGTTTCTGCTGCAACTGTGGAGAGAAGTTTGACTAGCCTAAGAAGACTGAAGACTTATTTAAGTAACAGCACATCTGAAAGTATGCTTAATGGGCTAGTCTTACTTTCCATCCATAGAGACATTACAATTAGCAGCGAAGAAGTTCTCGACAAGTTTTCAAGTACCATGAAATCTGGACTTGGTTTTGTGAACATTGGCCTACATAAAAAGGCAATCTTCTTTTTATTTACATATTCAATATATTGATAATTGGTAATAAAACAATATTCTGTTTTCATTGTCAAATATTCATTGTGTTTAAACCCCCTTTAAACAATCCTTAAATAATCTTAAATTGAGAGTTTAATAAAGAAAAACTTTTTAGGGATGATAGTTAATTTTAAAAATTGGGGGATCATGGGCCCCTCAAAATTATAACCTAATTTAAATTATATTTGCCACTGTTTAAATATTACAATGAGATAAATATTCAGTATTATTCACTGATTTAAATGATATTATTAGTGATAATGTGTATGAGTCCTGGAGTGTAAGTTATATTAATGAAACGACGTATGATAAGTAATGAAGTGGCATATAGTACAAATTTAAACTAATTCACAGAATTTTTGGTTTTCCGGGTGAAATGAGTAAACTTTTTTAATTTTTGTAAAATATTAGATGTAATCTGAATTTTTTCAGATTTTTTTTATTTGAATTTTGTTATTAACTTCAGTGGTAAGCAGCCCTTTATACTTCCTCTGAAATCACATAAGTTGCTTTAATATGTCAATCATGTGAACATAAAACATAACACACATATTATAATCTATTATATTTGATTATTTTTAAACTCAAATTTCTGCAAGTTATAAGAATTCAAATTTTTGTTGATATAATGTACAAAACAAAATATAAATACTCGTGTATTTTTTCTTGTAAGAAGGAAATGTTATATATTAATATTATTCCAGAAATATTATATTTGTTATTTATTTTTACTACATATAGTATCTATAAGGTCATTCTTTGATCGTTAAGCTCTTTACATTGTCTAAGGATACGGATCATTTGCAAGTGGCAAACATGGACCAGTATAGCGCAGATATAATTTTACTGGCTGTATGACTATCTGACAGAGGTAGGACTTTGGATAAACTAGCACAACACCAGCATCTTGTTGAACAGTATTCATATTGTTTTAGTTGATATTTTGTTACATTTGAATTGATTTAACTATATTTGCATTAATGATAGTTGATATTTGGTGCATATAGAATTTATGTTGTATGTTATAAGTTTATTAAAAACTTTCTTAAGTAATTTTATTATTGAGATTGTAACTATCTTAAGGAATCTTTAAATCCAGATTAAAGTTAATTTACAAGTTTTTCAGCTGACTATTTTCTATGCATAGAATGAGAACTAATTTTATAAATGATAATTGGAATTCCTGGTAAAATGTGATATTGCAAAGAAATATCTAGATTAAGAAATATACTCGTATAACAAGTTCAACAATGTTTATATCAGATTTATTCTATTGAATTCACCTGCTTTCAATACTACTACTGAATTTATAATAGAACTATT
The DNA here is from genome assembly GCA_010016005.3 of Zanna intricata. Lineage (NCBI taxonomy): Eukaryota > Metazoa > Arthropoda > Insecta > Hemiptera > Fulgoridae > Zanna > Zanna intricata. Next base: position 35,303 of record JAAAKQ030487502.1, read on the forward strand.
TATCTGGAAATCTATTTACAAAAAGAGCCCTTTTTTTGATTTTTATAATAAAAATTGTTATAATAAAAAAAGTATTTTATCTCTTTGGACTGCCAAATTTTATCTGATGTTGTAATTGTTCTACGTATCTGTATTTTAACTAATAACTTTAGTACTAACTTCTTTTTTTCAGGTGCGTTCCTGATACCATTTCTAATAATGTTGATTCTAGAAGGTATACCCTTATTCTTAATTGAACTGGGTATTGGTCAGAAGATGAGATTAGGTTCCCTTGGAGTATGGAACACAATACATCCTTGGCTTGGTGGGCTGGGGATAGCATCATGTACAGTCACATTCTTTGTTGCTCTTTACTATAATGTTATAATAACATGGTGTTTCTACTACTTATTTAATTCGTTTCAGGTAAGTAAAATACATTATCAATTAAAAATCTTTTATCAATAAAAGAAATAAAGAAAATATATAAAAGAAAACAAAATTGAAAAAAAAATGTAAAAAAATCCAAATTTATAAAAATTATGAAGAATTTCAAATTATACCTGTACACATATATTAACTATTCTTTAAATAAAACATTGTGGTAGATAAACATTTTTATTTTTAAATGCAAAAATTTGTCCCATAAACAGATGATCATCTACTCATCACTCTTGAAAAAATGTAATCTTTCAATTAAAAACTATTTTCACTAGAAGAATTTCTTTAGTCATTTACTAAAAACTATAATTTTTTAGTAAAACTACTTTAGTATCTTCTACTAATTTAATAATATTATTATTATGAGCAATTTGTTATAAAATCATTCAAAGCCCCTGCAACTCATCAGCATATTTCTTGAACTTCAGAACTCAACATAAAATATTGATACATTTCTTTTAATTAAATTTATCTTCATAGAATTTCTATGATATCAAAACTTACTGAAACTTTACTAAATGACTCTCAAACAGTGAGGTTATTTCCAGTTATAAATGGTCCAATTTTTTATATTAGCATAATTAAGATTGAACTAAAATAAGATCCTGGAGAAATGAGGGTTGGATTGATTTGAAATTACTTGATATTATGTTAGCATTCAGACATTTAGTTTGATAGATTGAAGTAAATCACATCCTATCAATTATAATTAAATAATAATTTCTTAACACAAAAATTCAAGTTTGATAAAAAATTTCTTAAAAATTGTTTATTTAAATGTATAAAAACAATAACCAAAATAAATATTAAAAACTTTTTTGTTAATCTAAAATAAAAACAACAATGAAGAAAGCACGATAACATCTGTCTTGGGTTTTAGGTAATTTTACAATGTTTATTTTAAATCTTTTAAAAGAAAAAATTTACTTGTTCTTTTAACAAAATGGAGAAGCACATTAAAGAATTTTAAGATTCAAATTCATTAAAAATTCTTTTGTAAACTGTACCTCATTATGAAAAATATCACAACAATGCTAACAGTATCATTCAGAAATCACTACGCTGGTAATATAGATAGCTTGGCCTTAATATAGAATCAGCTTTTTATTATCAGTAGTGTTTTAACATGTTACTAATTTTATTAAAATATTTTTTTTACTTTCAATTTTATTATTTTATAAAACATTTATTAAAGTTAGTATTTGGTTAATTACATCAAGGTAAATAATTATTTTGTTTAGTACATCCTTTGTGTATAAAACACATTGCAACATCCTCATTCACTGAATAGACTGGCATTTCCTAATTGTTGTAGGCCTTCCCTATCAAAAATGTACTCGTACAATTATTTTTTTTATTCTTTCCCAGTACATCTGAAATGTATATTATTCAAGTAAATTTATAATTGTTTTTTGTTCATACTGAATCTTTCCTCTCTCTCTCTCTCTCTTTCTTTTTTTCACTCATTTACTCTCAATTTCTCTTTGTTTTTTTTTCTTCTCTTTATATTATATTCTTTTTCTCATTGTTTCACATTTGAAAATTAGAAATCCTTACATGTTTGTGTTTTATAAATGATAATTCTGGTACTTTTATACGATCTGAAAAAGTTTTCATTGAATTTCACTGGAAGAATATTGAGTTGATTTTTTGATATAAGATTTATAGTTAAAAAACTGATTAAATAACTTTGTAATTAAAATTAAATTAATTTTTACTTAATTATTAATAATAATAATAATGCCCCAAAAAAACACAACCACACCTCCGTGCAATTACATTTCGCCACACGTCCGGGGCGGTCAACGGTTTGGTATTTTGATACCACTTATGTCAGCTAACGGGACAATGTTTTTGCTTAGATGCTTCACTGTGTACGGAAATGGCGGTTCTGAGCTGTCTGAGGTGGTGGCAGTTGTGTTTCTCATTTTTGCAGTGGGATGAGAAGGTTGACCGGTTATTTGTTTTTTGCCGAAGCTGGGCAAAATGCGAACAGAAACGGCTCATCTCTCCTCCTGGTAATGGAAATTGGGTTGAGAGTGGTTGATATGAACTTGCTCTGCTGAAGTCGTTCAGCGTGAGTCAGTCACTTCAGCCCTTGGCAGGGATTGTCCAATGAGTGAGGGTATCAGAGCCCTTAGTGCCAGGTGCTAGCCCTGGTGTGTCGGTGTAGCGAGTCAGGTAGTACCTAACTCCCCGGCACGGTTTATATTTGTGGAAGGCGGCTGACTACAGGAATCCAGACAAAATCAATGTCAAATCGGTTTTTGGCACGCATCTTATGACATGTTGACTGACGAAACTTCATGCGTGGAAATTTTAACTTCCACATGTTCTGTGGCAGGGGGTCCACATAAAGACCCTCATCCTAGGGAGCCTTTGTCTTCGCAAGCGAAGTGAAAGAAGAATGTAGTTTGCTAATATAGTAACGAGGATCAAACTAAGTTTTGACTGAAAACAGCAGATTGACACCGAAATATTTAGAGATCAAAAGGAAAAAAGGGGATTTCTCATAGACTAGCTCTTTCATGATAGCTCGTTGCGTATGGAAGTTACAGGAAGGCCTCTAAAGGAAACAAGAAAGATTCATGTTGGACGGTTTGTAAAAACAGTTAATGATTTACAATCGTTATCACTATTGAAAGCGAAGAAAATGGGAATCATGGACATTTAGGTTTTACTGCGTGAAACGTTAACATCTCAAAAAAATTGTTCGTGTGCAGGAGCTTGGTGAACTTGCTCCTTCAGGAGGAGGAACTTGTCAAGGAAATTCATGAACAAGAAGTTCGTGAATTGTCGATTGTTGAATTGTTCATGAATGTTGTCGATGGTTGAACACACAATGCAACAAACCTATACCCTTGTGTCGCATTTTTTGATCTTCAACAATCGGTGTTCAGCATTCGCTGAACACTCTTCAACAAGAACGTTCAGAGAAAATAAAGGCCGGATTCCATAGAGTGGACCTACAACGTTTATCCTGACTCCATTGCAGTGCTTTGGATGTCAGAGATCGGACACATCGCGGCTCGATGTACGAAGAAACAGATCTATATATGATGAGGAATTCACCTGTCTTAGTCAAATGTCATGAGCACCATTTGGCAGGAACTTGGAATTACTTTATCTATTAGTGGCTGTTCAAGAGATTAAGATTATACAAAAGTTAGTAACTATGAAACTAAGAAAATTGTGCTCAGCAGAATGCCAAGAATTGATCCTATGCACAGGTTGCTGCAGCTCTTGTAATTTACTTTAAACCAAAAGTTGTAGTCTCTCAACTGGCACCAGTCAAGGTTTCTATAGACGAATATATCATCAAGAAAAATTTAAGAGTTGACCATCTACAGAAGTAATCCAAAACCAACACAAAAGAAAACAAATGTATCCAAATCAAAGATTGTTTCACAACCTACAAATGAGCCTTTAACAAGTTAAAAGGTGAAGGAAGTGAAACTAAACCGTAGAACAAGTCTGAACATAACACATTGATGATAAAAGTTAAAATAGAAAAAATACCCTCTCAGGGAACCAGCAAAGAAGAGATTAAGGCGTTAAAAAAAGGGAATATTGGATGACCAGAAATGGAGCCTCCTAAAGCACTGAGGCCTTTAACTGAGAGAATGAGCATTTCAACCACCCAATTTGCTACAGCAGGGAGTACTTCGAGCCTCAACTCTTATATATTGCTGACCACAATGTATCTGAGCTGGTATCAGCTGATGTCAGCCGCAAAACATTCTCTGTCATTTACTGCAGAGGATCGGAAGATTCTATCTCTGAGGCCTCATGAAACCTTGAATTTGATATCGAGACCTTCAGTAAGATGGAAATAGAAGCAAAAAAGTATGTCCTAAGGTAAACCTAGGTGATACAAATTAAGAATGTAAATAGTCTAATGAGCCCTTGATGAATTTAAATAAAGGATCAATTTTTTTAATAATTGTATCACTTTGCAGCTGTTCAGATAGGTGTGAAAACATTCCATTAGAAATCTAATGTGGGTTTTTCCCTATACTTCCTTGCCATCTTGTTAGCTTTTAGGATTTTCAATATTCTATGATAAGTCTATTTCCAGATGAAAAAATACAAGAATCAACAAAATGAGTATTTTGATGTTGATGGATAGGTATTTCATTGACAAATCAAAATGAATTAAAATTTTTCTTCTCTTTACTTATAATAAATACTAAATTCTATTTTTAAAACATACATTATACTAAAACATTTGTAAATAAATATTTATGTTTTAGGCCAGGGTATGGTTAAATAGCTTTAGTTCAAAATAAGATTAGTAAACAAATGAGCAATCTTTATGGAAGTATTCCAATTAAGGCCAGTGCTTTCACATTTTACCTTCCATTTTATTTTTATCTTTCAAGTGATGAAAACTTATCCAAACTTATATTCAGTTTTATAAATTATAACCAGTACTGACATCCAGAGTATACAAGTACTCTGGCTAGAATTCTTATATCAATCTTTTAAGAATTCTTCATTTATTTCTTCAATTATATCACTTATATCTATATATACTTATCACGTATATGCAAAGTAATTGTGTAATGCAGAGTTAGAATTATTTTCTAAATTTGTTTTTGATCATCATTTCAATCCAAAACTACCAATACATTCTTAAAATGGGAATTTCGCATGTTCCATTCTTAAGAACATTTCCAACACCTTTTAAGATCCAAAAGTAGTAATACCTTTTATCATATAGCACATTGTTTAGTATACTCTACTAAATCAAGAATCAAGTGGTAAACATTTTTTTTAATTTTGAAAAGACATTCTAATTTATATCACTGAAAGCCCCATCAAATTGTACTAATTTACTAATAATGATGAGAGGATCTACAAAGCAGTTATAGACAGTAAATGAATTTTATTTATTTTCTATAGATTTTGAACAAAAGATATACATATTACATATACATTATACATATTATGCATTATATACATATTACAAACACAATGAATAGAACCTATCAAACATATTGTATAAGTTTCTACAGTTTGGTCCATAAGTTATAAATATTTTTAAGAATGACTATGTCTTAGTGCAGTTAACTTAATCTATAAATTTGATATAATTTCTCAATACTTGCCAGGATAAAGTTTAAATTCTGTAACCAGTAATTTTAGGTTATTATTAAAACTTCAGACTTGTTTTAATAAAAACAATATAATGAGATAGATGAACATGAAGTGGATGAAACGATATGTAAAAAATGCCACTCTTCCTTGAACCGAGCCTGAAAACACCTGATCTAGGAGTCAATGTGTTAATGATTACTCCAATTGGATAGTGGCAAGTTAATGGCATTAATTAGTTTCAATTATTAAAGAAGTTAATAACGCTATTGCTTACTGCATTAATTACGGAAGTAAGTTATATATTTTTCAAAGCAGATATTCAGGAAAAATATTATGAATTCCTCTAGATGATTTTGCATTGTTCCTTGGTGATATAGGTTGATGTTAATTAGTTTTGTTATTGTGATTTTTTTATTTTATCCTTTTTATTTGTATCCTATACAATATTTATATTTATTTATTTATTTATATTTATTTTTATTTGTGATTTTTTTATTTGTATCCTTGAACAAAATGTTAACCACGTGTTAAAAATGAGTATATTTGATGGTGATTTTTTTTTATAACTTAGAGCTAATTTGTGCCACAAAAACTGATCTTCAGTCCCAACTTCAGCTTTTTTTCTTCAAATTTTTAATTTGGTATTATACTTTAATTTTAAGCAGATTCTGATCTTTTAATGGTTGTATAGTCTTATTTTTTACTTTACTACTGGTGAAGTGTAGGTTATATTACATCAAATATGATAGCTCTGTTAATTATAATTGAATATAAATAACATCTGAATTTATGTTAATTAGTTTATTGATTACACTCCTAAATTAAGTTGAATTTTATATTTATTTGTTATTTTTTTAAATTGAAAAGGTGAAAAAATAAAATTAATTTGTATTATTTTTAAATTAAATTTTTATTTAATGGCTAAAAGAAGGTTAAAACTGTGTTCTAAACAATGATATAACTCCTGATTTCAGGAATGGTTGAAACAGATTGGTGGCAGCAGACCCCCTCCTTTTTATAAGTACAAATTTTAAATATTTATACCTTAAGTTTTAATACAGTAAATCATGTATGTTTTTGCAATTTTTTTTTTTATTGCAGCCTGAACTCTGTTATTGTTTGAAAATGTCTGAATTTATAATTTACAGAATACTGGTACTTATTAATTAAAAATGTTTTACTACTGTAAATAATCTGTAAGTGTTCATATAATTTTTATGCTGATGCATTTTGAGGTGCTTAGTTTTGCTAGTATTGGAGTCAAATAGATTCTTTTGTACCATATCAGGAAGCACATCTGCAACTCCCAAGATGATTTTTTTAATAATAATAATTTTTTTTTTTTTTGTCTTCAGTCATTTGACTGGTTTGATGCAGCTCTCCAAGATTCCCTATCCAGTGCCAGTCG
>JAAAKQ030487503.1:0-21713 GCA_010016005.3 Zanna intricata
CCCGGTGTGTTGGAAGCAAGGAGTTTTGAAGTTGCTGTATAAAGGAGGCAACAAGGACCCGACTGTTACGAGTTCCTTTCGGCCCTCAGCGCTCTTGCCGGTGATAGGAAAAGTTTTCAAGAAGATTCTGTATCTTCGAATGAATGATAGGTTGACTGAGGAGCGTTTGCTCCAAGAAAATCAGTACGGGTTCCGGCTGGGCAGAAGCACGGAGGATGCTATTCTTAGTGTTATGGATGTGACTACCTCCAGCGAACACAAGTATGTGTTAGGTGTGTTTTTAGACATATCCGGGGCATTTAATAATTTGTGGTGTTCCTCTGTACTGTATCAATTACAACGGCGTCAGTTTTACGGTTGATGAGATTGCAACTCTCTCAAGTTATTTCAGCCACAGGACGATCGTCCTTTGGGACGGAGATTCTGAGGCTGGAAAAACACTGTCTAAGGGATGTCCTCAGGGCAGTGTTTTAGGCCCCCTTCTCTGAGTGGTGGAGTTTGACTCTTTGATGCCGTGTCGTTTGCCCAGTGGCTGCCGTATCGTCGCTTATGTTGATGATGGGCTGCTGCTCGTTGAGGCTAATTCTAGGAATGAACTAGAGATTCGTGCTGGTCAAGCGTGTGCTGTGCTCCAGATGTAGAGCTTTCAGCATAAAATGGATTTTAGCCAAGAGAAGACCACAATGATGTTGTTAAAGGGTCGGTTGTCTGAGACACGTACGACCCGTGTCTCCATGGCAGGCCATCCTTTGCGGTATGTTACTGTGCAGAAATACCTGGGGGTGATCCTAGATCAGCATTTACGCTTTGGGGATCATCTTCGGTATGTGGCTAAGGAGGCGCTAGATGCATTTTATGGCATTAGGCGCTTTATCCATCCCGATTGGGGGCTAAATTTTAGGACTTTGCGGGTTCTGTATAAAGGTGTATGTGAGGCAATAATATTGTATGCCGCGCCTGTTTGGGCTCATTGGATGGTTTATAAATGTTATCGTGATATCCTATTGCGGGCCCAGCGTCTTCTGCTCTTGGCGGTTACAGGACAATCTCGCGGGAGGCAGTCTCTGTGATAGCTGGTGTTAAGCCGTTGGACTTGCTTGCTGTTGAGCGCAAGTAGCGGTATGTTGCCAAGAAAGCTGGTCTTCTAACCTTGGTGAAATTGCGTGAATTAAGGACCAGGGATTCATTGCGTGGCAGGCACGATGGTATGAGTCCACTAAGGATCGGTATACCCGTGACTTGTTTCCGTAGTTTATTAGTTTATGCGCCAATATGTGGGTATCCCCCAGTCGGCACATAACGCAGTTTCTTTCCGGGCATGGCGCTTTTCAGTATAGCTATCGCTGCGTATATGGCATACAAAGTCACATGGGTAGTTAGATTGATTTAGAGTAGGCGCGAGGTTTCGCGCTTCCGCGCTGCGGTTATATAGTTTAGGGCTACGTGTAGGTCGACCTAAGCCTACGGTGAGGGCGTTTGCTGCTGAGGTATCCTACTCTGATGCTAAATATCAACCGCGGCATTTGCATTGTTGGCATCCTGACCGAGTCCTGGCTGATGACTGAGATATGTAATCATACGAAGGTCAATAAGACGATTTCCGGTAAAGCCCCTCAGGGCTAGGAACGGGAGGGTTGGCGATCGGATTCGTCACTTGGTGGGTGTCTTCCCATACGGGGGTTGGGTTGTTAATATATTTGCAACCGCTGTTTTATTTAAATGTTGTTATACAGAAAACGTTAAATTTACGCGACAAAGAAAATGGGACCATATTTAGTCATAACAAAGGTATGAAAAAAATTCTGAAGTAAGTCACTTTACATTAAAAAAAAAAATATAGTTTTTATTTCTTCCCGAATTAAATTAGATTATTCGACACTATCTCAACTGGAATAATTCTGTTAATGTTATCATGTAATAAATTATAATAAGCATCCTCTGAAGATATACTTAACTATGATTCCGGAGTTAAACAAAAAAAAAAAAAAAAAAAATTATATTAATATTGAAAAATAATTTTCGTTACACGTTTTTCATTTAATAAACTGTTTGTTAAACAAATTGGATTTCTTCAATTAAATTTATTTAATAAATATAAAAATTTAAAATTAAATAAATTAAACATTTATTTAATTGTCGTACCAGACAAATAAAAGAAACTACGGTAGCGGTTCAAAATTGCAATCCTCATTCAAAATACATGTATCCAAGCATTTTTTCATTTTTTGCCGTACTCTTTTAAAGATGCCAGTTGTCTGAAGAATCCTCTTAATCCCATTTAGTATTCTTGTGCGCAATTCTTCTACGGTTTCCACGAAATTGCCGTATATAAGTGACTTTAAATATTTCCATACGAAAAAGTCAAAAAAATTAAGATCGGGACACCTTGTAGGCCATGCTACAGAGCCTTCTCGAGGAAGCCCAGTAGCATGGCCTACATCCATCTGTTTGGACATGCTTCATTAAGGAACCTCGAACTTGTAATCTATAACGAGCCGGAGCCCTATCCAGCATGTACCAAATTTTCTGGCGTATGTTTAGTGTCAAATCTTCGAGTAAAAGTGGAAGATCAGCCGTCAACAAATGTAAATATCTTTCACCATTAAGCGTTTCAGGTAAAAAACAGACAAATAAGAGATCACCAGAATACCAGTCCACATGTTTATAGAAAATTTATATTAGTGATGGTACTCTGAAATGGCATGAGGGTTTTTAATTGACCACCGAATTGTGGGCGTTAAGAATGGCCGATCTTATAAATTTTGTTTCATCGGTAAACAAAATATCATTAAAAAAATTCGGATTAGTGCATTTTTGGTTAAGCCGTTGGCATTGCTGAACACGATGAGTAAAATCTCGAGATAAAATAGCTTGTACTCGCTGTTAGTGATAGACATGGAATTGCTGCCATGTAAAACCTTCCAATCTTTTGCATTACTAGCTCTGAATTCCAAGGCCAGTTCTCAAGTACTTTTTTCGGGATGGTTAGATATTTCATCTATCACATCTTCCTCGAATTAAGGTGTACATATTAAACGTAGTTGTCCTGATTTACCACGTTTTTCAGGGTTTAAGCTCCTGCATCTCTAAGCCGTCTATGAATGGATGAAAACGTGTGAGAAGGTAACACTCGATTAGAAAAGAGTTCCTGAGCAGCCGTTTCGCCTCAAGGGTATTGCAAGTATTTTAACGTGCGAGACCATTCATTAAATACATATCAGCCATTTATTTCTAAGTTAATATAAATATGATCACATTACCTGCCATGGTGAATAATATAATTGTAAAAAACTAACTAATTAAGTCGTACAACACAAATCAGTGTATTAGATTTATTTACATTTACTACAACGACTTGTTAATTATAACTCTGTTTTAATACAAATTATTTTTCAGTATTAATATTAATCCATTATTATAATATTTTCATGATTTCAATAAATTTTTTTTTATTGCAGTACTTTCAATATTACTAAATTAATAAATCATGATATTAATAAAACTGTTCCAGTTGAGTTTATGTCGTGTTAATTGATTTTATTTGGGAGGAAATGAAAACTGTTTTTTTAATCTAGTGACATATATCAAGAATTTTCGTCATAACTTCATTATTTAAAAAGGGATTTGAATAAATAGCGTGTCATTTTCTGTCATAAAACGCTAACATTTTTTGTAACATAACATCCCCTGAATTCTTGAAATGGTTTTTATGAACACTCTGCGCGCGCGTTTGTGAGTGTGTGTGTGTGTGTGTGTGTGTGTGTGTGTGTGTGTGTGTGAAAAATGTTTATATTTATCTAGTATATATATACGTATTTAATTAGGTATTGAGTACATCTATTAAATTATCTTAAAAAAGTCTAAGAAAAAATAAAACTTTGTACTTCCTATGCCTAAACAACTATAAAGTTTTAACTATTTTTTATGAAAATTGTGATTGATAAATAAATGTATCTTTAGGAATATCATTTACTAAATGGTATTTAGCCTGATTTAGCCATTTACTAAATGGCTCAACCCGATGGTATCAGGCTGAGCTCGACAAACTGTCATATCTTTCGAAGATGTTTGAAAAATGCTGGAGTAGCAAATACTTGAAATACCAATACTTGAAATACCATTTAGCTTCTGTCTTCATTGTTTTCTAATAAAGTTATAATTTTTATACCAGTTCGTATGGTTTACATGTTTATTTCTGGTGCAGAAAGTTACTTTTTTAGAGAGACCTTTTAGAGAATTCTCTGTTTACAACATAAGATTGCTACAGATACTAATACAGTAAAAATATATATTATTTAATATGAATTGATACTTCATAAATTATGTTATGCAAAGGAAAATTTTGGGGAATTGGATAATTTTATATAGCAATAGAAAAAGTCATAATGCATTATTTTTTAGATATTTTTACAGCATAAACCTTTGAATAAACTTCAGTAATTCAGATTAGAAAGGATGAAATAAGACAACAAAATCTTTTTTAAATTGTACATAATTTGTGCTGCTAGTTCCCACATAAAGTTCAGTTGTTTAAAAATTGGCACCTGATCTAGTTTATACAAACCATTTCTATAATTATTTACTGATTTACTAATTACTAATTTATTACTTTTTAATTATAACATTGTTACTTAACTGCTTCTTGAATCTTATGTAGGATATCAATAATTAATGTTATTGATCATTACTTTTCAGATGAGATGTACTGCCTAACAGAAACATGTATTACAACAGCAGCTTCACTATTAACCTCCATTGATAAATCTGTTGATCCCTGTGAAGATTTTTATGAATTTGCTTGTGGAAGCTGGGTACGAGCAAATCCTATACCAGATGGCAAATCTATGTGGGGAACATTCACAAAGCTCGATCAACAAAACCAACTAATAGTTAAGAATGCTTTACGTAAGTATATATATATTTTTTTAAAGGATTTATACTAAAATAAAAACTTTATAGTAGAGCCGTTCTAGCAAGGCGCGCTTTCTCCTTTACTTACAGCTGTACATTTCTACTCCCCTCTGCCAGTGCCTTTCTATAACTGCTCGGTTATACTTATTTATTTCAATGTAACAAGTGCTTTATTATAATTTTAATATATAAAAATATTTAATATAATATAAATGTTGAAGAGTTGTAAGAACCTCAATAGTTTTATTATTAATTATTTTCTTACTTGTGTCAGTGAATTTATCCTTTTACTATAGGAACCATTACAATTAATATTTGTATTCCACAATAAAAATTATTTCCACACTGCCCCAAAACACTACATCTTTTCTTTTATTACTTTAATTGATTATTGATGTGTTTCTTTTTTTTTAATTTTGTTTTATAAAGATCTCTTACTCTTACTAAAATATCATGTAATTACTGTTACATGTTATGGTGAATATACTACTGAGGGAAAATTGCACTCACTGTAAAACAACTTATTTATTACTCTAATAATATAAGAAATATAATTAGAATGACCTGAATAAGATTAATTTTTTTTGTTGTTGAAAAGTGTGAAAATTAGCAGTGCCTTGATTAGTAAAAAATAATTTTTTTTGAGTCATTTAACATTTCCTATCAAAGAGTCAGAAGTCACATTTTGATAGAATGGGTTTGATAGAATGGGATAGAATGGGCTCTTTGTCATTAACTTTCTATGGGCACAGAATTTTTGCCATTAATATTTTTTATAACCCTATCCTTGACTATCCAGCATTCTCTATACTGGTATATATTTATTATGAATAGCTAGTAGAGTCTATGTGCTTTCTAGATGATTTCAAAAAAATCACAAAATTAATTCTTATTACTACAATAATACATGAGTATAGTATTTGGATAGGGTTACCTATACAAAACTACTGATTAAACTGGGCATTGTTATCACCTTCTGTTTCAAATGTCAATCAGTTAAGCCAATACTTTCTTTAAGTTTTTTAATTAATTCAAATTCTTACTTTGTAGTACGCTAATGAGCACAAATGAAAACTAAATAAAAGTTGAACTGATCACTGTAATTATAAAATGCCCAAATTCTTTATATATTTGATTAATATGAAATGTATTCCTTTACTTTTTTAGAGTACTGGAAAAATTACATATATTATTTTTTAAACAATATATTAAATAAATATATTATTTTATTATAAATATTACTTATTTTAAATATATTTTTTTAAGATAACGTAACAGAATAAGTCCCATTTTCAAGCCATATGTGAGTTAACAAGTTTGCAACTGATTCATAAAAACAATATTTAGACAAAATGGCAAGAAGAGCAAGAACCCCTACAACGCCACTGAGTTTCTTAGTAAAATAATTTATAAAAAAGAACGGTTTAATTACACTAGTAATACAAAATTTGTATCTAACATGTTACACAACTTCCACTGTAATTTGTGTGCTGATTTCAAATGTGCTATTAAAATTGGGTGACCATGTAAAGGATTTACATAAATCATAAGTTTGTAAATCTTTTTTAAAATAACTCATTTTGATCAACTACTGGTTACAATTAAGAATAGTTTCTGTATTTTTACTTTTAAACAATATGCATACATGCTTAATAAAAGAAAAATAAATAAATATACTCGTATATGCTGTATCATGAGTAGTAGACACATTCAAACATGTCTGAGTGATGACTTCACACAGACATCTGCTACATACTACAGAGCCAAAAATCTTATTTATTCTAGCTTCATTTATCTATACTGTGTGTTGTGTTTCACAAAGTTATTAGCGTTTTGCTATATTTTCATCAATTCTTTATAATACAAAAGTGATTTTTCTCATTTTTATTTGGTACAACATGGCTTCTGCAAAAATGTTCATGGATATTCAAATCATCCGGATAATTTTTGTTATGTCTGCGGTAAATTTACGCCTAAATCTCAAAGAAAGACTATTTATTTTCTGAATTGATAAAAACATCTTAAAAAATTTATTTGATTGTTCACTTGCAATAAAAATAAAATCTAGGCACCTCATGTTATTTACATATGGTGCTCAGTAATTCTAACTGAGTGGTTGAAGGGGAAACGATGAGTTATGCTGTTTGCTGTACCAATGGTTTGACATGAACCTATGGACCACTCCACCAACTGCTACTTTGGTATGACAAATACATTTGGATATTCATTCAATTATAGAAAGTTCATAAAATATGCAGATGTATTCTCAGCTCTAAAGCTGATACCACATGGAAAGAGTTACCTATATCTGTAGCACCATCTAATCCAGAATTGCTAGAAGAACAATCTGAAAATAAAGCAGATAATGAAGAATGTTGAACAATTTCTTCCTGAATCTGATGAGAAATCTCTTCATTTAATTCAACATGAAATTAATGATTTAGTTTGTGATTTAAAATTATCAAAGCAGCAAGCTGAACTTTTGGGGTCTAGATTGCAACAGTGGAATCTTTTAGTGGAAAAAACAAAACTCATTATATTTAGAACATGAAATAAAACTCATTCAACTTATTTTACTGTGAAAAATTCATTGTGCATTTGTACTGATGTCGATACCCTGATGAAAGAGCTTGGAATTCAGCATATTCCTGGCGTCATTTTATTGATTCTTCTAAAGTTAGCATGAAAGCAGTTTTATTGCATGATGGAAACAAACAACTATCCATTTCTTCAGATCAAGCAGTCAACATGAAAGAAATGTATGAAACTATGGTATCAATATTAGAAGCAATAAAATACAAAGAGAATATGTGGCATGTTTGCAGTGAACTGAAAGTTGTGTTAGTTCTTGGTTTACAAGGTGGGTTTATGAAATGTTGTTTTCTTTGTCTTTGAGATAATCATGATACAAAACGTCATTATGAAGTAAAGAATTAGCCATTGTGACAGAACTCTGTGGCAGGTGAAACAATGTAGAGCATTTATAATTAATTGAGTGATGAAAATCATATTGTTGCCTCTCCACATATAAGTAGGACTCATGAAAAATTTCATAGAGGCAATAGCCAAAGATGAAACAGAATTTAATCATTTAAAAATATTTTTTTCTAAATTGAGTTATGATACACTCAAGGAGGGTATATTTATTGGTTCGCAAATCAAGAAACTGCTTAAGGACTCAACTTTTGACGATAAATTTAGGAAATGTGAACTAGCTGCATGGAAGTCCTTCAAAGATGTTATTGGAGGTTTTTTAGGCAATAGAAAAGATGAAAATATTTTTTTTTTTTTTTTAATAAACTGTTGGAAATCTACAAAATCTTAGGATATAGGATGTCATTAAAATTTCATATCCTACACTCCCCACTTAGACTTTTTTCCGAAAAATCAAGGAAGATGGGATCCTGCAATGATAAATGACTATTGTTGGTTTTTGATTAAAGATACTGATCAAACATTGTACAAGCGAAAAAGTTTGTAAACATCGTTAAAAAATTAAAGGTAAGACAATTCCAGTGATTTAATTTTTTTAAAATTGTTATTTTAAAACATTTTCAAAGATTTAGACTTTTAGAAACTGTTGTTTTAAAACTCTATTAATTTATTTCAATTTATCGGTATTTGAATAAATAAAAATTCAGTTTATTTAAACAAATTTTAAATGAATACACATAAATAATAATTTTTTTTAAACATTCATTCACTGTGACTATATATTTATAAGTAAATAAATCATATGTATTTAACAAAGAGATATATTACACAAATTCTGATAAAAAGTTTTGAATTCACCACCCCAAAATTGGTTAAAAATCATCTTGTATATTTCCAGATAAAAAATTTTTTTATTGACTAGTGTTATTGTATTGCAAGGGAAAAAATTGTTAAGGGAATATTTGAATGAGAAAGCTGTAGCTCATTAGAGGCAAAGCAGATGAACAAATAAATGGGCGTTAATAATTTAGTAAAATTTAATTACAGGAGAATAAAAGGGTCAACAGAACATTGAACTTAATTCGGCAATATCATCTCTTCTTTGCCAGGCTTTAACAAGCAGATATAGCTCAGTTTCATAGTCAACACTGGTTTATTGAAGTTAAGGTTGAAAAACTGATAATTATTAACTTCAGTAAATTAGTGAAATCAGATACTTCCTCATTCTACAAACTTTCTTGCATCAGCAAAGCTGTTCCTTTATAAAACCTAACTATTTCCCTTAATAGTTCTTTAATTTTGTGTGGGAAAGTAATTTTTGTTATAACATGTATTTTAACCAATCAATACAAAATCATTCATCATTCATTTTGTTATTCCCATCCTGGAAAAGAATGCCCCGAGGATTATAGATGTGATAGGCAACCGCAGCTTTGGAGGTTGATGTGAACGAATGATTCGTATATAACACGATATCGACTTCCCCACAATTTCTAACAATACTATCACGATCGCCAATTATAGTGAGGCATGATACGTAAATAACCAACACGATATCAAGCCTTCTCACATTAATTTATTTAACGCAACAAAACAAACACTTACAACGCTTAACAAAATCTATGTGAAACAATTTTAAACTTCGCGCAGACTACAATGGCAGCGTAACCTTTCGGAACTACGTCACACAAATGAACCAACTACAAATCTCTTGACCCGCTTGTATATACAGTAGTATATACAAGTACATCTAGAAAACACTAGAAAAGTCAATTTGCTTCTATTACAAATATCTTCATTATTTATAAATACAATTAATTTCAAATAATATAAATATTTACATTAATAACCAAACTTAACTTTATCAATGTAATTTGCCAAATAAAAATTCATTCTTCAGTAAAAATTCAAACAAAGATACAACTTTACTGTTTCTAGTAGAATCTCGTACTCTCTATAAGTTTCTAGCTAGTTCGAAATCTGATTACACTCAACAAAGACTGAATTATTTAAATATTATTAACATACAAATTAAATAATATTACTAAAAATTTAACAATGTTTATCATTTCAACCAGTTATAAATTTATTTTGTGGACTTCAATATATATGGGGAGTTATAACAATTTTGATTAAAACCTTGACTACAACAAGGTCCTTGAATTTTCTTCTCTGTTCTTGATTGTTTATTTTGTGCTATAATTTGCCACGATTTCTGCTTAATGGGAGTGGTCATCCTTTTTCAACATCTATCCCTTTTCTTTCAATATCCCTTCTTATTCATTTTGGCTTATCTGGGCAAAGGAAAAACCTATCAAAATAAAAGAAAAAAAACAGTTTGCTTGCTTTGGCAAAAACTCTCTTAATTGAAATGGTGAACTTAAAATAACTAGTTATTAAATAAACTAATTAGCAGAGTATAAAGAAAATAGATGATATGTCATACTTTTACAAACATAATCAGTTATTTCTTAATTATGATATTACTCATTAAATTCAGCATACTGTGATACATTCATGACTGAATGGTAGAATCTAACAGAAACTTTAATTGATAGTCAGTACCAGAATACTTATAAATATTTTACCTCACATGCTGGTTATATAAAAAAGGAATTTTTAAAATTAATCTATTCATGTAAATATATATTCAATATAAGTATTTTATTTTTAATTTTTATTTTTTTACTTCTGTATTTAGTTTACAAGAGAATCTTAAGAGTTTTTTAACATTTAAAAAATCCATATAATGTGAAAATTCATGTTTTTAATGTGTTGCACATTGTAGTCACTGAAGTAAAAATGCTAATCAATATTTTATATATATATAGAGAAACCATTTAACTCAATGAAGAGTAAAGCAGAAAAGAAAGCTAAACTCTATTACTTGTCGTGTATGGATCCCAATGATACAGTGGAAGCACTTGGTGCTCAACCGATGCTTGATTTATTACATGAAGTTGGTGGATGGAATGTAACAGGAGATTATTTCAACATTTCTAACTGGAATCTACAAACTACGCTGCACACTCTTCAGAACAAATATAATATGGGTGGATTATTTACATGGGCTGTTATGGAAGATGACAGGAATTCCAGCATGTATATAATTCAGGTATGTGAAAATAAATTACAATGAAATAATACTTTCATCTGTAGGCAAAATTATTTGCTTGCTTCATATTTTTGAGAATAAATGCCAGTAACATGAATAAGATTAAATAATGGGTATTAAATAAAGGGTTCCCTTAAAAACTCCCTCTTAAAAGATTAAAATCTTAATCCGATTAAAAAGAAAAGATTAAGATCTTAATCCCATCTTAAAAGATTAATTAATTCCTCCTTTAACATGAAGTTTAAATGAGAGACAGCCTTTACTGCATGTGTCTGTCTACAAATTATGGTAGTAGAACTTGAAGATCAGACTAAAATGGGAAATTTCTATTTTAGTTACAAAAGATCACATTGTGGATTTTTGTTATTAACTTTGCAGAAGCAGAAAATTATACAAGAAACTTAAATGTAACAAAAATTTTATTTATTAACATAATGTACTGATCTTGGGTTGTATTGATTGAAACACAGCAAGTAAAATTAGCAAGTAGTCCTTTTTTAGCAGGTGCTTCTTTTCGTTTTTTCAATTGTATGTATTATGCTTACACTTTATATTATCTTTCCTATTGCTAAATTAATGGCGCTACAGATACAAGATAAATAATTTAATGATTTAATTTTTTTGCAAAGTCACTTGATCTGTTTGATATTCTTCTCTATTTTTTTATTCTGTTCTAAATTTTAATTTAAATATTTTTTATATCGTACACCATCAAATATTTACACTAATCTTTGCAATCCATATTAATAATTCCTTTAGCAATTCTTTTCATTACTAACTGAACTAAATATTGGTGTCTTAGAGATATGAATAGGATCATAAAATAATAAATGTATAAATATTTTAAATAATATACTTACATTAATTTTTGGCAACTTCTTTTATAGAAATAAGACCTTTTGTATTTGCATCTTACCACAAGAGACGTGTGTTCAGTACATTATTTATTATAAGTGTTCAAACAGTTTAATATAAAAATAGACTATTGACAAATAAAAGGAAAAACAATTATCTCCTCCAATCATGTTTAATTAAAAAGTTGTATATAGTAATGGTAAATAAAATTAAATAATGATTATATTATTGTAACAAATTTCACACCCCTACAAATCAAAATCCTGGTACAATGCATATAAAATATTTTTTGACGCATTATTTTGTCTTTCAAGAACTACAATTAAAAAATGATGTATTAAATATTTTTTTGTAAACATTCTTCTCATATAACAAATTATCTATTCCTAGTTAGCAGAACAGTCAGTTAAATATAAAATTTTATGTACTAATTATTCCAAAATAGTGATCAAATTAAGTAAACCATTACTTTAATAATTTATTAGGTAGTTCATAGATCTATGTTGACCTTTATATTTGTGAATGTATAATCTTTCCATACATTCTAATTTTTAAATTTTATTAACATCTAAATTTAAAAAAAAATTAAAGTAAAATGTAATGTTTTCTTTTTGTTGAACTTTCATAAAACATTTTTAGTTTTACATAAAACATAGTGAGTGGTAATATTTTTTCATAGATGTTAAAAATAATAATGCCTAGAACAAAAATTAATTAATTTTTGTAATGTTTATCTTTTTTTTTCAGGTTGATCAAGGAGGCCTTACATTACCAACAAGAGACACATATCTAAATAAAACAGCTAATGAGAAAGTCCTGAAAGAGTACCTTGAATATATGACAAAGGTATAAGATCAGATTTCATAGGTTAACTATTTCTAATTAAGAAGATTTCTCTATAAACTAGAGTAGATCATTAACTCTAGTAAATAATTATTACAGTTTTTTAACTTATCAGTATTTTTTACATTATCATCTGGTTTCATTTTTTTCACCTACCACTTTATTCATTTTGTGGCTAAAGTACATAATGAAAAAGTATGTCTGAAATCATCACAATAAAAATAAAAATCAGCTATGATTTGTCTGCTGCCTTGGGAAGTGGCTGAGGTAAACTGAATGTGCGGATAACTATCAGAACATTGCAAATCTCTATTTAATAATTTGGAAATACATAACATTTTTTTTTTGCAGAGTTCTGTTTTTATGGAGGTATGAATAGAATAAATATATACATACAATCCAAAAGCAATGACTATGACCTGGGTAGCTGGTCCCAATAAAATATAAACAAAACCAGGCTGATTATAGGCATACAAGGAAAACTAGTATACTTATTATCACTACAGATACTTTATTTTAGGGTAGAAATTATTGTGATACTATAGTCTGTTTTATAAATACTATTATATTGTGTAGTGCATTTTAGAATTAGGAAGAAACAGCTGATAGATTTGACTGCAAAAACCAAACAGTTTTCTTGTTTGTAATAAATTTTATAAGCTTTATCAAATTAAAATCTTTTTTTTTTTTAATATGTAATCATTCTGTAACAATTTTTACACAGAAATCAAAATCTCTCAGTTGTTAAAAAAAAAGAATCTAAGGAAGGAAAATTTTGATTGTTAGATGAAGTAATATTCTGTGTTGAGTAGCATTAAAAGGTTGACTGATAAAATCTGGAAGAATATAAGAAATTTATTCTTTTACTTCTTGGTACAGAGGAATGAAAAATGTAATTTTTGTCAGACTGTTTTCTACTTCACATTATGGGAAATAAATTCTTAATAAAAATTAGAGAAAATACTTCTTAGTAAATTCTTTGTCATGTTTTTAGGCATAAACAACATTTTTTTTTTTATTTTAGATTGTGAAATCATAAATTTCACAATCATTTCTAGAACGAAATTTTATTACAAAATTACCTAACATAAAGTTTTTAATATAGCCTCTTCTGCTTATCTAAAAAAACTGATAAAAAATACTTACTAGAGATACATTTTTCTCCTAAATTTTAATATTTTTATATTAAGTATTTTTTGCTGGCAAACTTGTATATCATTATACATAGGAAAAAATAATTATATTTCAAAAGATTAACTTATAATGAAATCAAATAATCTGTCAATAATTAAAATAAACTTAAAGTTGTGTTTGGTTTTATTGTGATAGAGATTATAATTTGTAATTACTCATTATGTTAGATTGGTGTACTCCTGGGAGGTGAAGAAAATTCAACAAGAGAGCAAATGAGGGAAGTGATAAAATTTGAAACACGTTTGGCAGAAATCACAATTCCTTCTGATGAAAGAAGAGATGAAGAAAAAGTTTACCATCGAATGGCAATTGCTGACTTGGAGGAGCTAGCACCATTTGTGAGTAAAATTAAAGGAAAATAAGTTATAAAACAATGTGTTCCTTCTAATCCTGCATGAGTAAGTGTGAATGCTTGATTAAAATACATTAGAAGTTGCAGATAATTTTCAATATTTAAATGGAATTTAAATTAAATTTCAGTCACTAACAGTTTACAAATTTAGATTAAATTTGAGCCAACAAAAGTATTAATAACAAAAGTAAACTGGTAGGAGTAGTACCACAAATCAGCTTGTTTTTCTTCTAGTCTTGAATTGCTATTCTTTTACCTGTGGAATCATATAAATTTGATTAATATTCATGAAAAACAGATACTTTTAAAATGTGTTAGTAAGTTAGGTAACATTTAAAAATTATTTCATATGAAAATATAAAAAAAAAAATTACAATTATTTTCTGTTCATTATATAAAATTTATGAATGGAAAATACATTCAAATCATATAGTATTCAAATCCATATAAAAGTAACTACCTTTACTAGGATTTGAACCTTAGAACTCTCAACTTTGAATCAGCTGATTTGTGATGTCGTGTTATCCATTAGACCAGCCTGATGGGCAATAAATTTTGTCTTAGAAAAGTTCTGTGAATGTTGATCTTTAAGTGACAAAATAATAAATAACTATTAATTAAAAATGCTGCTTTCCATGGTGAAGTGGTAGCATCTGGGGGTACCAGTTTTCAATCCCTATCGCACTGGTATCTTTCATACACTAAAAATTTCCATGAACAAGTTTCAGAAAGTTTCTTCAGTGAATGAATGAATCAATTCATCTTTACAAAAAAAAAAAAAAAAAAAAAAAATGTTATTAAAAATATTTTCTTAATGAGGAAAAAAGTGACAGAAAGAATTTCAGTTACTTTTTTATGTACAGTTATTTTGTCTATTAATAAAGGTTCATAATTTTGTTCTTGTTCATATGAATTTAATTTTGAAACTAAAAGTAATAAAAACTATAACAAGAAAATTACTAAAAAAAAACTGAATAAGATTGTCTAGAAGTCAGTCAAAATAAGATCTAACATTCTAATTTGAAAATCACTCCAATCTATTATATTCTTATCATGTATAGTTATAAACCAAATTTATTGGAGCAAGAAAAGAACAGAAACCATTACAATAATAATTAAAAAAAGGGCAATATTGAAAAAAAAAACTACAAAGTGAGTTTTTTCTTTACTGCAGGTCCTAATTTCTATTCTAACTGTAAAAATTAAAGAAAGTTGTTGCTTATTAATTCATTTCACAGATGAACTTACCAATTTTTATCCATTTTTATTTACAGTCATATTTATTTTATACAAACAATAATTTCTGGAAAAAGTTAATTAGATAATTAGTTGTAAAGGTAGTTATTTCTAAAAACTATATGACACTTGTATGTGCATAAATAAAGTTGTTTAGTTAAAAACTTTATGAAGAAGAGGACTAGTTTTCTTCAAATATTTGAAATTTAAGTTCAGTAATGCTAACAAGTATAATATTAGGTTGAAGAACATGGCCAGACAAAACCAGATTTTGAATTTTAAATGGACCAGCACAATAAAGACAAATCAGAGAGAGCAATTAATATGTAGGTCCATAAGCAGAGTAACCTGCTGATATGAATTAGAAATAAGGGATAACAATTAGTTATCTTCATGAGAAGTTGAGAAACTAACTAAAATAAACAGTTTTTACAGAGTGCACTGGTACTGGAACGACATTCCAGTATTGCTTTTTGTGAGAAATAAAAAATGTCCTTTCACATAAAATATTTTTAACCTGAAATCTGGCCCAAGTTTTATTTTAACATTAAATATGTGTTACTAACATATTTCTTAATGAAAGTTATTGTTACTTGCTTAAATGGCATGTTTAAAAGGACACTGTTGTTGCCTAAACATATCCTACAATATTAAATAAGTACTGTGGGTCAGAAATCCATTTATTTACCTCTATCAGACCCAAACCTGGACACTTTGAGATAATGGACCCAGAACCATCTAAAAAACAAGGCTCCAAAACACAGTCTGCAAATGACACCCAAACAAAACTAGCAAAATCAATTTCTTTGAAGGTTGCTAAATTTTTGTTATAAAAATCAGACTGCAAGAAAATAGTCCTTGCTTCTGGAATCTGTGGGTAAATGGTGGACATAATAAGTCACTAAAAATCTAATTCACAAAAAAACTAGAATGTATTAGACAATAAGAATGTATTTAACATAAAAAAGATAAATTTTCTTCTTATTAATATGTACATCAAAATTATTGTAACATTCTTCATAACATTTTCATGTAGACAGGCTCCTGTAGCTGTGTAGTGTCTGGTATATGTATTCTTGCAGTGTCTGCTATAATAAAAATTCAAATGTTCCAGTACTGAAAAATTTACAAGTGCACCCCTGGTTTTAAGAAAAACCTATTAAAAATTTTTAAGTGAGCTCTAAAGCAATAAAATCATCAGGGCAGCTAAGATATAAGATATCAAATACAGTCATTAGAGATGCCATTTTTTTACCAGCTCAACTTCATTTAAAATAAATAAAAATTATATATATTAAATTTAAATTGTATTTAAATTGCAGTTTGGATCTTTGAATGCATTTTATCTAGTACTATTAATTAATTTTTATGTAATAATAATGATAATGTAGACAACATTTTTTTTTTTTTGGTTTCAATGTACTAAATGTAATGCACTCCATGGTGCTTATACAACTGACATATGGGTGATTTAGGGGTCAGCATGCTAGCTTCTCATTTAACTATCTTAGGACTTAATTCTTGTTAATGATTTTTTTTGCATTTTCATGATCGTATCATAATAAAAAAAATGTTACTCTAACTGAAGCATTCCTGTTATAGCTGAATAATGAATTAATAACTTTACTAAGATTGAAAGCTCTACCAACATTGAAAGGATAAGAAGATTTCTTCTCTCAGACAATGGTACACAGTGAGAAATCTCAGATTTCTCTCAACCCATTAAAAAATATTATTGAGTTGAAAAATCTACCATCATTTGAGAAGAAAAATAAATTATACAGCTCTGTTTCCCCTTCTATTCATGAATTGTGTTTTTTTAGTTACTGATTAGAGAAAATTTGATTTAAAATTTAAATGATAGGTATACAATCTAGCCAGTCAGTTGTGTTTGCATCAGCGAGAGCATTTTTATGAAAAGAGTACCACAGCTTGATCAAATGCATTAGCAGGTACAGACAGTCTTCAGATGAAATTTAAATTAAGTTTGTAAGTTTAATGCATTCCAATCAGTATTGGTGGATGCTTATTGCAACATCACTATTGGCTAAAAATGTATAATTTATTAGTTTGGATTCCAACAAAGAAACTAAGATTTAGAAACCCAGTGTAAATAGAGATTACCTAAATGAGAATTTATTGAGTGAGAAGGTCTTGAGTTTTTAATCTCTAGTTATGCTGATTTTTATTAAATTTTAACTTATAAATTATTTCTTGAAACTGTGAAGTTGTAATAAATATCTTAAAAAGATGGAATGTTAGAAGTTGTTGAAGTATAATAATAAAAAAAAAAAAAATCATTCTCATCATATTTTATATTTTAATGCAATATTTTATGTTGTTTTATATTATAATATTAATTTTCTCTTTATAATTACAAGTTCTTACTCTTTTGTAGTGCATAAATGATTAAAAATGTGAGAATTTTATTATTTTTAGATGTCTTGGACAGAATACCTTTCAGATGCACTAAGGTTGGTAAATAAGAAAATAACAAATAAAGAAAAAGTTGTGGTCTATGCACCAGAATATTTAGCAAATTTGACTAAAATTATAACTGAATACAATAATACAAGAGACGGTAGAATGTAAGTACAAATTACATAAATTATCTAATTATTCAAGTGTAATTTAAACTATTAAAAATATTAATATCTACGTAAGATATTAGAAATAAAATTGGAATTCAATCTATATTAAAACTTAAAATATGGTTCTTCCTTGTATAGCCCTGAAGTGGTGACATATAAAAGGTCACACAACTGGCAGTGTTAATTTGCGGGACTAATATTTTGTATCAGTTTTTTTAGTGTGCTATATAACATATATAATGATAGTTTTTATTATCCTTTTTTATGACAAAAAAATTACAATGCCTTTTTGTAAAGTTTATGCAGTGAAAATCTTTTTATTTTCAGTTATAAGATAATGTATAATTAATTTAGAGTAATATGTTTTAAACTGTGCGTGTAAATATATATATATATCAAAAAACAACAACCTAACCGCCAAACACAGTAACAGATAAATAGAAAAAAAACTAATACCAGTAGTCGATTTTCTTGGGATCCTGCATCATTAGTTGGCACATAATTCTACAATTACATCAACGAATAACAAAAATAAAAACTTAAAAATGTAGAAAACATAAATCCTAACAACCACAAAATTTGTAACAACTCAACTTGACCGCCATACTGGAATGAATTTTAAATTATTTTTTTGTTTTTCTTATTTGTTGATGTAATTGTAGAATTATGTACCAACTGGTGATGGGGCCTCCCATGAAAGTCGACTATTGGTCATGAAAGTCCCATGAAAACATTCTCTGTTTCTGTGTTTGATCATTAAGTTGTTGTTTTTTGAGTTTAATTGGCACAGTGGTCAGTTTGTTGATGAATTATTTGAATCTTCAGAAAATCATATTATATATATATGTATTTGTATGTCTATTGGCATACATATAGAACAACATAGATTAGAATATTATAGGAACAGATTAAAAATAAAATTAATAAAAGTCAAATAAAACATTACATTTATATAATTGTTACAAATAAAAGAGGGATTTTTCATCTGCTTTTTTCTGATCATTCTTGAAGGAGAAAGTTTATATACCTTAAATACCTCATCAGTTAAATGCTCATATACTAGTCCATCAGTGGTAATATTCATATAAAATATGTAAAATTCATGGTATAATATATATGATAATCCTTTGGGTGTTCCGTTTTTTTAAAAAAATAATTAGATGTAAATGAATATTTGAAATAAATATTTTAGAGGATTCAATTCCTGACAATTTGGTTCCTTTCTTGATTTTCTGTCTAAAATATTATGAGATTTGGCAATTTAAAATTTGTTTGGGACTTTGTGTCTCTAACTAGTAAAATTTAAAATTATTTTTTTTATCAAACAATGAGGAGGACCTAGATTCTTTTGGCAATTTTCTGATCAATAAAATTCAGTATATTTCATTATATTTTTAGTACCTCATTCCAAAGTTATTAACAAATAAAAGTTCCTTTATGAAACGTCTTTTTTTATAAAAAAGTACAATTTTTTTTTTTAATTTCAGAATTCTATAAATTGTTTATAAACTGATTGTAGAAAGATGTTAAGAAAGTAAAATAAAAAATAATTCTATCATCTATAACTTTTTTTTTCAAGATTTTATTTATAAATTTCTTTATAAGATCAATTATCTTTTACTTATTGTGAAAACTGAAGTAGTGTTGATTTTTCCCAAAATAGCAAAAATCGACTGTGTATGATCATTAATATTTTGGTAACCAGATTAAACTAATGCTTTCCTTATTTAAGATAAGTTTAAGTATGATCACTGTACTTGAAAAATCCTGTGGTATTTAGATTTTTTTTACCCGTAAGCATTTTATTTTGTTTGATGCTAAAAAAACCAAAAAAAAACCACTGCTTCCAGTTATTTGTCCATATACACAAGTCCAATCTTTTGTTTATTTGAGTTGGATAGATTCAACATTTTTTCACAAAACAAAATTTTTCACTTATTGTACATATGTTATTAAAAACACAAAATTAATAAAATTATTAAAAAAGGCAATTTTTGACAAAAACTTAATTTTTGAAGTTACATACTATGAAGTTAAAAATTTGTACAGAATATATGAAGTAAGTCCCCCTAACAATTTTTATTATAATAGTTAATTTTGAGAATTTTGACTACGTCATATCTATTGTAAAAATAAATACTTTCTCTAACCTATTCTAACCTTTCTATTTTGGCTGCTATATTGTTTCCGTTAAATTTTAAATGGCACTATTATCACATGACCTCATTTCAAAATAAAATTTAACAAAAAAAGTTGATGTTGAAGACTGCACAATATCTTTTACTGTTTTCAAGATATTAGCAATTAAAGAGCCTACTATAAGGATACTTCTTTGTACAAATCTTTGATCTAATATAAACAATACTACAAAAAATTAGAATCATGGAAATTTATAGATTCATTTTATATTCACTGATTTTCTCTTAAAATCTTTTGAACTATTTAATTAAATCGTCATCATTCATTTAATTGCTGACATTTTATAATACCATTGTGGATTAGTTTGAATTATACTATATTTTTATAATAAAAATTACAATATGAATGCATGATTTAATTGTATCTTTTTTTAGTTAGGAAGTGATAAAATTACTACATTAATGTTAAAATTAATACTATAAACTGCTGTACTGTTTAAAAGTAAGACTTTTTTCTTCAGTACTTCTTTTCGTTTTTGGATGGGATTATTCAGTTCACAGTATGTGTTGATTCCCTACAAGAAAATTGATTATAATGTCATGTATATGAGAAAAAAAATTAAATGGTATTTACTTTTAGAGCAAGTAGAAGAAATTATCACAAAACAAAATCATGCTTTTCTGATAATCCTGTTTCAAAAAGCTACCTTAGAATGTTAGTAGATAAGCACAGTACAGCACAACTAAAAGTGTTTACAAGAAAAACAGGTGAATTTTTCTCTAAATAATGATAAAAATTAATATTCTTTGCAAGTATTTGGTCAATTCTAAATAGTCTACTAAAAAATGTAATAAGTATGAAATATGTAATTTTTCTACAAATGTTAAAAAAAAAAATCCTATTCTTACAAAAAATACAAGATAGATGATTCTGAATGCTAGACTCAATTTTGCAAAGAAATTGACAATATTATAACAGATAATCCAATTCATACTTCAGTGATGAATGCACTTTTTAAAAAATGGCTTCTTAATAATCACAATTGTAGGTACTAGAATAACAATTTTTTTTGCCTTCAGTCATTTGACTAGTTTGATACAGCTCTCCAAGATTCCCTATTTACTACCAGTTTCATTTCAGTATACCCTTTACATCCTACAACCCTAACAATCTGTTTTACATATTCCAAAGCCTGCCTGCATAATTTTCCCCATCTACGTCTTTAATATCGAAGTGACTATTCCAGGATGCTTTAATATGTGGCCTATAAGTCTGTCTCTTTCTTTAACTATACTTTTCCAAATATTTCTTTCTTCATCAATTTGCTGCAAAACCTCTTCATTTGTGACTTTATCGACATTGAGACTTTTAACAGTCTCCTGCAGCACCACGTTTCAAAAGCTTCTATTCTTTTCTTCTCAGGTACTCTGATCGTCCCAGTTTCACTTCCATATCAATCAAATTATTTTTTATTCTTTCAACCATTACAATAAATAGTACATAACATTTTTATACAAACAGTGACCTTATTAAGCACTTAATA
>JAAAKQ030487525.1:0-10217 GCA_010016005.3 Zanna intricata
AATTCACATTCATACACATCATCCTCTGAAGTAAATACCTTACGGTAGTTCCGGAGGCTAAACAGACAAAGAAAGAACTCACCAGTAAGAATGGAAGAGAATGTTATAACTTCCTCCAAAATAGTGTCGAAATTGTCTTATGAAATTATATTTTATATAATAAAATAGCATTCTGCGACTGCCATACAATTGTCGTTTTCTTTTATTCTTTCTTTTTTCCTTCCTACAACATGAAAGCGAATATTTGACGGATTATTAGTCGAATTCAAGCTGATTTGTGCAAAAAAATTGCACAACATTTGCTGATTGATTTGTGTTAAAAAAAGCTATGAAGGCCAAAGCCTTTTTTGGTGTCAAAAAAAGCTATGAAAGCTGTGAATGACAATGTTTTCGAACTTCATGTTATGTTATAAGCTTCAAAAAAAAAATTGTGGTTGATATTTCGCATAATTTTTGTTTCATTGCAATTTTACTTTTTGCGCTGAAAATTAGACTCGTTAGTAACAGTTTGTTAATGTTAGAATCCGAATATTTTATTTACTCATATTTGAATTTCTATCGATAGATAGTTTAAAAACAGTTTATGCTTTACAACAGCTTATTACTAGTTTATAGCTTATGTTTTAAAGCTTAAGAGATTTAACTATATTTTTATCATATTTTTTAATCGTGTTCAAAAAAAAAAGTGTATAAAATAATAAAAGTTGTTTTTGAATATTATAAAAGATAACTTCGACGGAATTTTCAGATCATTTCTCAATTAGTTTTTTTTTTTGATTTCAGAGAATGTGCAGTTCTAACATAAAATATTCCACCTTTTAGGATAATATGTCTTTATGAATATATATGGATGATGTGTATTGAGGGTTGATATTAAACGAAGTTTTAACCTTCCTGAGTAAAGCATGTTAAAACTGTTTGCATTATAAATTTAACTTATTTATTTTTTAAAGAATTTAGATTAGTTAATGATAAGTTGTAATCCGTATATATGAGTTCAAACTCAAATCAACCAGACTAAAACGTAGGCAACTCCTTAATAGGCAATTCCTCAGCTATGTTTTTTTATTTTTCATTGATAGGAGATATTAGAGATGACACTTAACTATCAAGTGAAAATTTAGGTAGATTATCAGTGTTATAGTTCATTTGAATACTTTCTTATGCCAATAAATATTTCGAATGAATTAAGTTTTCCTTAAGGATGGTTGAGCCTCAACCCACCGGATTGCTCTAGTGGTGAACTCGTCATCACAAATCAGCTAATTTCGACTGTTCTAAGGTTCAAATCCTAGTAAAGACAGTTACTTTTATACGAATTTGAATTATAGATCGTGGATATATGTGTTCTTTTGGGTTTCAACTAACCACACAACTCAGGAACAGTCGACCTGAGATTATACATGACTACACTTCATTTATATTCATACATCTCATCCTCATTCATCCTCTGAAGTAATACCTTACTGTGGTTCCGGTGGCTAGACTGAAAAAGAAAGAAGCTTGAGCCTCATTCAATTGCGTATTATATATCTGGAAAAAAAAAACGATTATTTCATTACAATTACAGCATTCCACTTATTTCAGTTATATCAGTTACGTGGTGATACAAATGAGTAATTTCTTAAAAAATTATGGACGAGATGGATGACACCTGCTTGAATAAAGTTCTGGGGTACTCCTTCAGCTGCACTTGTTAGTCTCCTTTTGTGGTGACACCAAGATAGGTAGACCATCGTTTTAATTTCCGTTTCCCATATGCTTGATTTTTTACATTCCTATGATTTTCTATGGGGGTTTTCTTACAAGAAACCCACATGTTTTGTGCTGCTAGCATAAGAGGATTACTTTAAAATTAGTACATCTTCACAAAATTTTTGTGAGCGGGTCTAGCTATAGACCAATCCAAGGAACCTAATTCCTAACACCTTTGTTGATCTTCAGAAAACTTACCTGGGAATTTTTGTTTAAACGTAGATATTCTAATATATTAAAAGAGAATAAATGTTTCTATGGTCTTGCTACATTATCTCCTTCTATAAGATTGGTTTTTAAATTAGAAAGCATTAACCTTTAATACTAAACTCCTGAACATGAAGAAGTTTTAGTTTAAGCGATAAATTTTGTCATTAAACAACGAAAAACATTATCAATTTTATTTTAATTTATTTATTATTAATTTAAATTATAAATAAATAAATTAATCTTAAATTACGCGGAAAACCTTAATAATATAGTAATTACAGAAATAAAATATAACATTGACTACAACAAATAAAAAATAAGTAAACACTAATGATGTCATAAAAGCGACAAGTTATTTAATTAATTACCTATTAATAAAAAATGAATGGGTATTTAAATTGTTAAGCAAAAATATCGATATATTTAAAATTCCTTAATTCCAATAAATTTTTATCAAGTAACGTAATAAGGCAATTTTCCTCATTACTTACGTCGTTACCTACCTAATGCTTATTAAGTTTGACTTAGAAAGAGGTCTGGTTTAACAAGTTTAAAAGGAAGAAACTGGTTTGATGTTATAAAAGACAAGATTGTGAATGTATCTAAGAGAGAGGGATTAGGATAGAAATAGAGGGTTAGCGAGAGAAAGAAACAGATAAATAATGATGAATAGTTATAGGTCAGATAAACGATCAAGGCGTGTCGAAAATAATAATATTATTATTAATAACACAAATAATAAAAATTACATTATTTTTACTGGTTATAATTAGTATTTGAGATTTTAATTAAAGTTAGAATAATTTAAAAATTAAATAACTTGTTTAAAATATTCTATTAAGCATTTAATAACATTTTTATAATTGTTATTTTTTTAAGAATTGTAAGACAAAATAAAAAAAAAAAAATATATCTAAATAAATAAATTGTAAAATAAAATTTATCATTTCCTGATTATATTAAAAGCTAAGTCATGCCTACTGGTTATATCGCTAAGTGGTTCCATCATCGTAATCAAAAAGCTGTTTTGACAACTATTCTTTGATGTTTAATACCTAATTTCAGATTTAATTAAAAAGGTACAATTAATTCAATATGAAAATCGCTATTCATTATATTCAGTATACATTGGTCTTTAGAGTTAAATTAACAACATTGCCGTAGGAATTAACAACTGCATAAAGTAAACGTGACTGATAAGTGATTATATTACTATTTAACAGGCTTTAGAGTTCGTTATAATGCAAACAAAAAAAATAAAATAAAAAAGGAATTAAAAAAGGAATAATTATGTTTCTTTCTAAATGTAGATATATTAAAAAGATGCATTTATTCAGAATTCTTGTTTTTCGTAAATAAAATAAATCTACTTATAAATAAATATAATTACAATTTAATCAAATAATAAAAATTAATAAAAATTTAAAAACAATAAAAATTTATTAACAACATTTTTATTTGCTACATCAAACAAAAATAGTACTTTATTTTGTTTAATGAAATTTGAAACTTGGAGATTAAATTTATTGTTGTATTCAGAATATAAAACAAAATGCGACATACCTAAAAATATCAATGATTGGAGAGGGGGCCTCATCATTTCCTTAAAGTAAAAATATTATTGGATCTTTCACTTAATTTTTTTTAAGAAAAAAAATAAAGATTAAAAACTTTCTTAGTTCAGTAAAAACTAAACATATAAAATTTTTATAAAAAAAAAAGTTTCTTTCAAATCTTGAACATACACTGCAATCTTCTTTTATGAAGATTCAAATACGAAAAAGTATACTTAAAAAAATTTCCAAATTAAAAAATAAATAAAACAGTAATATTTTATAGAACTCGCGTTAAATAATTTTTTTTTTTAACTTATTTTGGAATTTATGAAAAGAAAAAAAAAGAAACTATTTACTTTTTGAAGTGGTCAAGGCAATCAATCACCACATTTTTTTTTAAAGGTTTTCTTAAAAAAAGATGTACTTAGCTGTACTGACTTAATTTAAATTCACATAAAAACAGGAATCTGGTAGAGTGCATACTGTACTTTTAAACACTTTCGATATGTTTTGAATTAAAATCAACGAAATGTATAAGTAATTGAAGGTAAGATGAGACATATATTGTATTATGCATATTACAAATAAGGAATTTTTTAGATATATACCTGAAGGTAATATATATTTCAGGGAATGGTTAATAGATATTTATTATGGAACCAATAGAACATCATAGAATAATATGGTTAAGCTACGATCTTAATTATATACAAAAAAAAAAAGAATTAGAACCATTACAATTACATATGTAGAAATCATATAAATTATGTTAAATTAATTATTTTTAATTCATTTACATACATTAAACCGATAACAACAGTTAGGAAGTCTTTTGGAATCTGGTAAAAGTTTGTTTTTTTTTTTTTTTTTGTTTGGGGAACAAGAAAAGTTAAATGCTAAATTCTTAATTTTTGAACTGATAGCTTAGCCTAAATGAAACAGTCTAGATTCACTAAACACAGATGTTTAATTAACCCACAAAAAAGATGGCTTAGAGATAAAGTCAAGAATCAGTCGATACTCTTAAAATTTAATTTGTATTTCTACTATTACAATCGAAAGTTTAATCTATCTATTTACTTTCCGACACTGAATAACCGGATTAAAAATGAGTTTATTAACTCCAAATATCTATTTTGGGAAATTAATAAACTTTTCATGTGGTATTATTAATAAAAAAACTCTTATCTAATTAATTATTTTTAAAGTTTTAGATTCCAAAATTTACAATAATTTAATTTTTGGATAGTACAATTTAATTTTCAATCATCCTTATATATTTTTTATTGTGGATTCATTATATTTTTACATATGGTTTTATTATCACCTCTGAAAAATTAAATCTCGTACGTCTAAAATTAAAAAAAGATTATAAAATAACATTTTTTTCAGTTAAATTGTAATATATTACCGCACTTCTTTGACTTTATATACAAATTATCAATTTCAGTCAATTTTCTTACAGAACTATTTGAGAAACGGTCCGTGATAAATGTCAGGGTTGACGATATTCGAACTCTGAATCTTCCGGATGGCGATGAAGATGCCCCCTCTCATCGCTACGCAGCTCGGAAGCTTTAAGATATTTGTTATGATAAAGCTAATTTAATAAAAAATTAAAATTTTGTTATATTTTCGTTTTGTCGCCCTCTAAAATAACATGACTAAATTTATTGATTGTTAATTTCAATTTTGGAAAGATAAACGTTAGGCTGGATAAAACAAAACAAGAAGTACAAAAAATCTGATAGAATTTTTAAGTGGTTTTTAAGGGGGTAAAGGCAGGAAGGAAAAGGAGGTAAAGGAGATTTAAACAAGCGTAGATAGAAGGGAGGTGGGTCGGGGGATATGTGACAGGTTGTTTCATTGAGGTGAATTCAAGTACTATAGTGCCATTGATTTGGATGTAAACGTCCAACCGGGGAGTGGTTTGGAGTTAAGTTTAGTTGAGAGTTGCTGAACAACTGGCCCCACTAGCTTTTCTCTGACTGGACGACCGATTCCAATCTCAGCCCATTTGTCAGTGTCTACACACAACCCAAAAACACACTAACACAAACACACACATACCCATACTATATACATGAACGTACACGAGTGTCAGCATCGGAGCTAGCACCTCTAACCAACATCTATCTTGCTCATTTAATGGACCACATTTACTATTTTGAATCTGACCTCTGAGCTTTTTATATAGTATCAATTTACATAACTAGTCGGAATATTGAATATAAAGAATTATTTACCAAGTCCTATGTTTTAAATGTATAATTTTATCAAGAGTGGTTATTTTTCTTTTTCTTTTTCTTTTTAAATGCTTGCTTAGAGACTGAAAAAAATTTTCATTCACATTTAAAAGAATTACAAGAAACAAAAAATTCTTATGGTGAAATATTTATTTTTAGTTATTTTTCGTAAAAATTGTAAAAAAAAAAATTAGTAAAACGAATAATTTAGCAAGTAATACCTTCCTAAAAATTATAATTAGACTACATACAGAGATAGAATGTTGGTCTAATAACAAAAAATAATTACTACTTGCGAATAAAATGAAGATGAGTGAATGAGTTTTTTGATAATCTAAGCGTTTGCGAGATTTATTTTGGTCGAAAATCTGTGGGTAGCAACCTTCTTTTTCATGATGCAACAACGTACATATTATATAGCCTACACTATATTATATTATAGCCTAGATTATTAGCCTGGATAAATCTTTAGCCAATTAAAATTCGACAAATAATGTTCCTTTGAAGGTATATTGTTCCTTTGAAGCTTGTACCCGTTTGAATATTTTTATTACTCTTTAGCTAGGAAAGATTACCTATTAATTTTTGTACCAGCCACTTCAATAAAATTATTTCTCATGAGACTGAAGCGTTTAAAAAATAATCATACTAACACAATAATATTATAATAAGTTTTTCCCTTGATATTTTTTTAATATTAGTCTTTCATGAAAGTGGACCTTCTTCTTCGTAACTTTTTAATTTAAAAGATTTTAAATATAAACAAATTTGGTTAAGAAATGCCACACGAAATACTGCTATTTGTTCTACTTTCTTCATTCAAGTGTCTCCTTAAGTCCTGCTTATGTTTTTCATACCTTATCCTTTGTCTTCTAAGTTGTAAAGAAACTTTTCTAGAGGAGTGAACAAACGATTTGATCTGTTGATTTCGATCTTCTAGAGATCATACAATTTCACAAAACTTTTCTTTTTGAAATATTTACTTAAATAAGGGTTTGTCACTCTACTTTTCAAGAAACAAAAACTTTTATTGAATATTTAAGATTTGCAATGCAAAACTGTGGTCGATAATCAGGTAATCCCATTCTGGGAAGAAATGAGTCGGAACCCAAAAGGACTGTGCGGTCCCGCTTCCTAGATATGTCTTTAAACTATCATCTATGTAGGTTATTCTTTCCTTCCTGCTTCCTTTTGTAAATCCTTTCTCTAAATCTACACCTTTTTCTTATCGTCGTATCTTCTTTCTCAATTTTAGTTTTATGGAATTAGGTGGAATCTACTACATCCATCCTGAGAATATTGAGACCTATAAAGCAAATAGATTTTTTATGTGATATGATGGAATTAGCTATCTGAGGACAGATTTGAGGACTCTAATTTTTTAATCCTAACAGCTGAAGTGCCTCTTAGGCATTAGGTGTTGCCTATTAATATTAGATAAACCATATAATTTTTCCTGATATAAAACACTAGGAATAAGGAATTCAAAAGGCGTAATCAAAGGCGTTATTAACAAAGATAATTTTGAGAATAATTCCCTTACCTTTTTCTTTAAGCTTCATTCCCAGTCGGCTGATTCTTAACTGAAGAATAAAAAATACGTTTCGTAAAATTTAAAAGAACTGATGGAAGTCTTCCTATTATAAAATTGGTGGACGATTTTACTTTGGGATATACACCTAAGTTATTAAAGTGAAGAAATAAGTTGATGTTAAATTCCGGTTTACGAATAAACCCTTAATGTTAATTCCTATATGATTTTCTGGAAGAAATAAA
Source organism: Zanna intricata (assembly GCA_010016005.3). NCBI lineage: Eukaryota > Metazoa > Arthropoda > Insecta > Hemiptera > Fulgoridae > Zanna > Zanna intricata. Next base: position 7,544 of record JAAAKQ030487525.1, read on the forward strand.
ATCTTCCTTAAGATTTTCATATTTTTTATGAAACTTCTGCAGTATGTAAGATTATAATAATATATAATAGGCGGGTATATTAATTAGCAGGAGTAATTGCTATGGAAACGCGTTACATCAGTTCCCTACCTGGCTTGTTTTGTTCTTTCCCATACATACATTTTCTCCCACCACGTAGATTTGTTCTAAGACCCGCCTACACAAGAGAAATATTTTAAAACCTTATACTAATAAAATAAACTGTTTATTAAACAGGCTAATATGTATATTTCTATTTTAGATTTTATTTATTTTTTCATAAAAAAAAAAAATCAATTTCATTTATTAATCTGTAATTTAATTTTTATTTTTTTCCAGGATTGTTGGCCGTTGAAAGAAGAATCAAACAACATGTGGGTCTATTACTAATATATTAAAACGAAAATAGTGTGAACTGATGTGCAAAACAAATTTGAAAAAAAAATAATATATATCAATCAATTCGGAAAAAAAAAATAGTGCAATCATATTATGTTATAAATAATAAACATTATGATACTTACATTAAACAGACAGGACGAAATATTTATTGGACATGAATAAAAAATAAATAAATAAAAAGTTCTGTGTGTTATGTATTATCTAATTATTATTTTATTAATCATTTGTTATTTAAAAAAAAAGAAGTTGGGAGATATTCCTGTATACGACCGAACCTATAATTTTTTCCCCTTTGTATTATAAAACCCACCCATTAAACTTAATTAATTATAAAATTTATTTATATTTATAGATACATAAATAAATATATGAATGTTTTATAAAACCAGACTTTTTAAATTAAATAAATTTATTAAAATAAATACACGAATATTTTAAGTATTATTAATAAATCATAAATAAAGTAAGAAAATAAATTCATGGGTTTATTTCCCATTCTATTTTTCTTTATATATTATATATATACATATACGTACTAAGTACATAATTATATAAATATATGTTTTAGATATTTGAATAATTAATTGTAAATATAATATATATTATTGTTTTATTGTTTTTTTTTTTTTTTATTGTATTATAATAATTATGAATTATATTGTCTTTTACTACTGCTTCTTAATACCACAAAAATGCTAATTTTCCTCGTATAATAAAATTATATATGTATAAAAAAAACAATGACGCTGTAATTATATGTATAGCCTTCTGTGATTTTTTTCGTAATAAAAAAAGTTTTTTCAATAATTATGAAATCTTAAAAAAAAATTTAATTTTCTTCTATAAGTTTTTAATAAAAAAACCTAATAATTCATAGCTAAAAAAAAAAAAAGTAATGTAATTCTTGAAAAATTTGTTTTCACATTAAATCCAACTGACAAAGAGTGAGAAATTTTAACTTTATGATAATGTACACTTAAGTATATATAATTATTGTGTTGTATAAAAAAATTACTATTATTATTATTAGTAACAATATTATTTTTTGTTAATAGTTTTTTTTTTTATTTGTTGAAAAATAAACGTATAATTATTATTACAGTACTTTTTATTACTTCAAAATTAGTCAAAAAACTGATTAAATAAATCTTCAAACAATATTAATAGATCTAAAAATATATATATATATATATAATTTAAACAAATATTAGAAAAAAAATTTAGAATAATGATTGGAGATATTTTGAAGAGCGAATACATTGAAAGCATATTTGCTATAGAGATGCGTATTACTAGCCAATACTGTATACTGACTGCGAATGTATCTTTGTAACAATTACCCCCACTCTTCAAAATCTTACCCAATAATGGTAGCTTTTATTTTAAATATCAGAAATATAGGTCTTATTTGATTTTATAATTTATTGGAATACTAATATATAATGGATAACATTATATACTATTGATCCAATAGTTTGACTTAAATTGTAGTCAAAGTGTGATTTGAAATCATTTAAAAAGAAAAAAATCTCTCTAGTTTCACAACTTATTTAAATAAGTTTTCTTAGTGTATGTGTTCCATACATTACAAAAAAATAACTTTTTGAAACTATTACTAATTAAAATTATAAACTTATATATTGTTTTTATTATGGGGGACTTAATTAAAGAAATAATTTTGACTGTGACATTATATAATGTTATTGTTATATTTAAATATGAAATTAATATGGGAAAGACTGTCTTACGTAGCTATTTTTAACTGAGCAAAAGAATTTTATGTAAAATAAATTGAAATATCGTATAACGTTTTATCTTTTATCTAAAATTATTTACTAAAATATTTCATATATACTTTATCCTACACTTTATTTATATACACGCAGACATGCATTAAAAAAATAATTTAAGTGAGTTATATGTAAAATTTTTACGACATTTTCGACTTCTATTTTAAAATCATTTTCAGATTTGAAAAAAAAATTTACTCCTAAGTATATCCTAAAAAGAATTACAAGTTGGGAAAGCACAGTTTCTAATGTTCAATGTCTAATTGTTATGTGAAACTTTCACATTCTGAAGAAATTTAATAAGTAAAAAAGATAAGAAAGGATATACATTAAAAAAAAGGGGGAAAAATTGTAAAAAAATTATATAAAAGAAATAAAATACAATTACAATTGTCTATAATCTTACGAAGTGATTCGTAATTCATGCATGATTTACAAAAAGTTTCTATTATGAAAAATTATAA
>JAAAKQ030487536.1:0-21710 GCA_010016005.3 Zanna intricata
GGTAGTTCCGGAGGCTAAACAGATAAAGAGAGAAATCATAGGTATGCCTTTTGGCATACCTATGATTTGGTGAGAGCCTACTAACCATTATGATGACTGTTATTTTTGCTTAACAAACATTACTGGTTTCAATTCAAACAATAAAAGCAGTATTGCACACCTAAATGTATGTATTAAAAACTTAATATTGAAAAACTACTTTGTTAAATTTTTAATACCTATTACATCCATCTAAATACATATGAATTATAAATGGAGTTGTAGATTGAATTAACATCATTCATTTAACACAGCATTATACAGCTATTAATTTAACCACACTATATGAGAAATTACTGTAAAAGTATTTAGATTAATTTAATAATAAAAAAAAAAGAAGAATTCAGTATTTTAAAAGAGATTACTGACATGCGTGAGAGGAGAAATATTAGGTGCATTTAGAGCTGTAAGACTGCCAGACCTATGCCGACTGTGACTGTCTAACTCCCAATCAAGATATCCACTATCTCTGCTAGGGGGCTGTAAAAAATAGAAATAATTAGTTATAAAATAAAATACTTCTGAAAAATACTTTTGTCACATTAAAAGAGACCTTATTAAAAAATATAAAAAAATAACATGTTTAATTTTGTGTTTAAAACCAGGGTATACCACGACCACAAAATACTGCGGGATTTTTTATAGTTGATTTAAAACTGATAATAATTGAAAGAATATCAAAAAATAGCGATGTAAAATAGACTACAGCCTCAAAAAAGATAATAATCTAAATTACTGGATGCAAAATAAATATAATCATAGAATATTCAAGTCAACTATTCTGCTGATAAAACTACACCCTACATTAATAACTTAATTTTATAGACTCATTCAGTTTTTGTTATCCATTTGAATAGTAATTGATTATATGGATGCTTTTCAGAAATAACTCCACAGTAAATATAACTTTGACGATCCTATCAACAGACACTTAATGAATTCTGGTTGTTAATTTAGGTTACTTATTCAATTTACATGATTCACAATGGAACAATAATAATTAACCATAATATTATTTACATTAGTTTTTGATGTAATTAATATCATTTATTTGATTATAATATAAAGGAATAAAATAAATTAATAAATGTCTTTTTAAATATAACGAATAAATTTGTAACATTAAAAGAAACAAAAAAATAAATATAATTTCTTAAATTATAATACCAACACGTGCATAAATTTTTCAAAAAAAATTTAAGTAGTTATAAAATTGCTCTTTAAACCAATAAACAATAAAATTATTAATAATAAGTCTAATCTTAATATTTAGAATAAAGGTGTTCAGAAATCAGAATGTAAAGAGCAAGACTGTAAATGAATTCTAGATAAAAGAGACAAACTGGTATAAAAAATTGTTTCAACAATAATTATTTACAAAAACATACGCACAACAAACAAAAATTTAATTTATAATCTCTTAAAGAAAAATAAAAAAGCTTTTTCGTATATAGAAAATAAAATGATTGAGGTAAAATATGAACAAGGTGACAGGATAAATGATATGATATGATAAATTGCAGGCAGTAATTCAATTAATTCAAATTATTCATTTTTTGTTTAAAAACATAAATTCAAATTATGATGTCAAAAATATAGTTTTATTACTTACTAACAGATTGTAATAGCAGTAGCAGAGGCAGATTTAATGGTAGGTGCACCAGGCCTTGACTTCTAGGGGTCCGTTGCCCCAACTTTACACATTTTTCTAATGCAATTATAGTTACTAGTTACGTACAAGTTTTTAATCAACAGTAAAACCTGATAGTATGTTTATACTCCCTTATTTTCATTAACAACCAAAGCCAATTTACATCAATGTTACACTGACAACACAGCAAAAAGTATGTGAGAACCTACTTCACCTTTTGCTAATTTCTCGAGTATTGTTAATATGTTTACATTCAACAAATAAAATTGTATTTAGTACTTTGAACTTAAAAAGGTTTCTCTTGTAGACTTTCAATACACAGTGTAGTTTTTTTTCTATTCTGTGTGTATATTAAATATTCAGGTAAGTTAAATTATGTTAAAACAGGTTTAATTCCTATTTTTGAAATTACAAAGATGACAGAATCAGCATGAGACTATAAAAAATCTATGAGCTCCTTTTATTTAACTTCTGTAAATGATTCAGCAATAATATTAAATTAGACGCAGACCTTATATTTAAAATAACATTTCCCCACCTTAAGAAAAAATAAATTCCTGTAGTTACATCAACGCCTAGATTTTCATACTGTATGAAAAATTTTGATTTTAATTAATTATTAATTTATTGCACTATAACTATTAAATATCTTTCTTCATTTGTTGCTAGGAAAAGGAAACAACATCGATCTTCGAGAAAATTGCAAAAAAACAAAAGGGATCATTGGACAAATTTATAACTGGCTATCACAATTTGAACTGTAATGAAGATGAAGAACAAATCTGTATCTGTCAAAAAAAAAAGAATTAGTTGAAGTTAAAAACCAAAGTATAGAAAAAAAACAACAATGACAACGAAGATGAAGGCTTGATCAACAGTCAACCTGAAGAAACACCAGTGTCACCACCAGTAGAAAAAAAATACAGAAGTATGAAGTTATTTGTTCAAGTAAATTCGATGTTGGAGTTAGGTACTTTTATCTGTTTTTACATCAGCAAAATCAACATTCGATTTTTAAAAATTTTCAATTTTTAACACTCTGAGGCATGGGATTTAAAAGTTTTATCATATTTAGAATACAACAATTTATTTTCTCTATAAATTGGAAATTGTCTTCTCTAGAAGTGATAAAAACTGTGTCTCAATTAGCTTTCACTCTGTATAAAATTTCTTCAGAGACTACCTCTGGGAGCAGTAGTGTTCTGGTGCACTTAGATGTGGTGCTAGTGTTTGAAGTGAGTTTTGAAAGATTTTTGTCATATGTGAGAAGATTGTTAAGGATAGGAGTGTAGGAAATGAGTGACAATTTAACGAGCAAGAAAGAATGGAATTTCTTAATTTTGAACAAAAGCTAAATAAAACGTACCTGATCCTGTATATCCATAAATTTCTGTTGTCGCATATGACTATCTCTAGAAAACACTGAAAAAGAAAATAGAATATGTAAATTTCAAAGATTAAAACATACAGACATTAATAAAATTCAAAAAATGACATATAACAAAACTACTGAATGCACAGTAAATAAATGATAATAAATAGCTTACTCGGTGGTGGGGCAGGAAGTGGACGATTGCCCATCATCCTTTTCAAGCTTCCCATTAGACTTCCATCCCTTCTGTTTACCTGAAATCACATCTTTATATTACTTTTAAAAAAAAAAGAGAAAACTACCTTAATTTCAATTACTTTTTAATTATATAGTTGAAGTTGTCTGATGAGAAGTTCAATTATTGATGGACGAGTATAAATAGTAATTGTTTAATTTCCGTCACTGTTAATGTTTTTTTATTAACAGAAATGTGCATAGTAAACAAAACACACATACAAACTAAGAAGTAAACTAAGAGTAATAAATAACAACATGAATAATATAATTCTTCAAAATATGACAAATAAAACTATATAAAAACCATTTTGGGAGAAGTTTACTATTTATATACAATGTAAAAGGAAAAATTTTATTTTTATTCATCAATCAGTTCACTGGTTTGATGTTATTCTTCTTTACTTTCTATTTTGTGCTAATCATTTAAATTCAGTATGTTTATTACATTCTATATTCACAAGATTTATCTAATAGATTCCAATCCATCTAATAATTCAATTTTTATTCTCTACACACACTTTGTTGTGAAATTAACTGAACCCAGATGTCTTCAATACATGATACACCATATTATTTCAACTCTGAAAGGTTCTACTACAAATATCTATCTTCTTCTATTCATTTTATTACTTAATTTTCAACCATGACAACCCCCATACTTCTCACCTTGTTCACATGATACCACATTTCAAAAGTTTTTATTTTTATTTTCTGTTTTTATTATTATCCAAGTTTCAGTGCTACAAAGTAACACATTTGCACATATATCTTCAAGAATCTCTTTCTAATTTATCTTTATGTTTGATAACAGCAGATTTTCTATTTTTAACATAAAGCATTCTTTGCTTGCAGAAGCTTGCTTTACTTTGTCTGTTCTTATGATTTTACTACCTTAATAACAAAATAAGAAGTAAGAAAATATATTATAACAACAGAGATTTATAATACTATATATATTCATATTTCAAATACAAATAATTTATATACACATTTACAACTTGTGTATATTAATTTATGTTTTCATATGTATAGTATTGAAACAAAGTTTTAAGTGTTTCTTAATGTACTCCTATCTATTTTATTAGGCATACTTTGGAAAATTAACAATCTTTTTTTACTTTCTTCTAATAATGGAAAACTTATTACAATGATGAAAACATTGCATATAGTCTTCTTAAGAATTAAGCCAACTTAAATAAAAGAATCCCTGCAATATTCTGGTCTTTGAATCCATTTCAATGATTTTATGAACATGCATCAATACTTTTTTCTGATTTTGCATCCATAATAGCTCAAAAATCAAAGCAAAATCTGAAATTCGACTTATACTGAAGATGAAAAACAAACTTATTTGATTTTGTACAAAACTGTTTAAAAATAAATTTTCAGTAAAAGAAAATTAAATTTTAATTCCAGCATGGTTTAGGTATATTCCAGGGATACTTTATCCCACCCAGTTTGGAATCGATACGTTGTTATAGTTTCTATATCACTTTAAATTCTTAAAACATGTCATAGAGATTGCTAATCAGCTTTATCAATTTATCAATTAGAAAAAAAAAAATCAGCATTTTAAACACTATTTTTTCTTTTTAATTATTCAACTAATTTTCATTAAAAATAAAAGAAAAATATATAGAATTACAATTTTGACTAAAGTTTAACTCCTTCAATTTCTTTCAAAATCATTAAAAATAGATGGTGGATGGTTAACTTTTGGTTAATGGCAACAAATATATCAAGTAATATTAAAAAGTTACATCATTCTATAGTGACTGAAAGTGTTGGTGCCTTTCATTCAAAGATTCCAGTTTTGTGGTTGATGGTAATATTGATAACAATCAAATTAACATCTCACACTATGTACAATAAATTAGTAGAACCACTTTGAAAACTGTAAATTTAAGAGGTGAAAAATGAAACATTAGTTAGCCATAGATTAGATAAAAATCATAGCTTTTTAAGTTACAAACAAATTTCTTATGTATTTATTATTTTCACTAAAAACTGTGCTTGGATAAAAAAGTTCAATTTTTTTTTTTAAAGAAAAAACTTGTTTCAGTGTGTTAGCACTTAATATCAAATACTTACAAACTAAAATAGATAATTTTACTTAATAAAACCCAAACTCAACGTTTGAAACAAATTTATAGTCATGATGGTGAATTAAAATAAAAAAATTTACATTATTAAAAAAATCCACTGAGCTATATATAAAACTAATTTTTTGTACTACTTGTTGTGTAGCAAGAAAAATATATGCCATGAACTTTACTATTAACAAATAGTAGTTCCTTTGATTTTAAAACCAAGGCTTTAAAATACTGATATCAAGTTACATTCATCAGTCTATATTATTTTTAACATAGAATAAAAAATGTTAATTAGTCATAATTCATGGCCAGAATCAGAAGCATTAATGGTAGTTTTTTTACTGTGTATTATAAATTTTCAATTAAAACAGAAATTTTTTAATGTTCTACTGGTAGAAATTAAATTTGTGTTGAAACACAAATTACTGACATTCTATCTTGTTAGATTTTTTCCATTCTATCTTGTTAGTATTACAAAAGACTTCTCCCTAAATGCTTTTTATTCCACAAAAACAATAAATATAGTCAATAAAATTAAACACACAAATTATTCATAATCTTTAATTAGAGTAAATAAAGTGTACTTACTTTTTAATGGTTATATAAATACAACCACAATTTGTATTAGTAAAAAATATAAAAATTTGTAATAGGTGGTGTAATTAAAAACAAACTTTCTGGTACGTTTCATTAATATAAAACAGTGTTTTGACAAAATCAAATGAGAAAAAAAAATGTAAGGAAATTTTAGTTCTCAGTTTCTATCTTACTCTCTTTTTCTCTTTTATTTCATTTTTTCACAAATACTTTTCTTATATAAATTCATAGACATTTATGAATAAATAAACATACAATAATCAAACTCTATTTGATGTAATTTAATTGTGAACTAATACAAAAAGAAAACAAGTTACATATATCTGAGAGTAAAATAGAGTAGATCCAGTCAAAATTTGTTAGACATAGATTTTAAAAATGTTTATCTTTCAGAAACATTCCATTAAATAAAGCAACAAGTAACAAGCATATGCATGTAAGACGTATTTCGTAATATATTTCAGAAAAATGAAAGTATGTAAATAAAAAATTACACCATTCTCACTACACAACCGTTCTCCTTTATACTGTAATCTTATTAAGCAACATGGGCAAAGATCATCTTAGATAAGCATAAAAATACATATTAAAACAGAAAATAACATTAATAAGAACCTTTATCCTAAATGTTAAATAAATTAATGATAATATATATATATATATATATATATATATATATATATATAAACAACCACCAAACACAGTAAGCAAAAACCTGAAAAACTAAAACCAATAGTCATCAACTTTCAATGCATCATCAGTTGGTACATAATTCTACAATTACATCAACAAATAACAAAAAAATAAATAAAAATTTAGAAAACATAAACCCTAACAATCACAAAATTTGCAACACATAAGTTCACTGTCTTACTAGAATGATGTAAATTTAAAATATCAAAAACTGCATTAGTAAACACTGTTGCCAATTGCTACAATCCACTGTTAGGTTTAAATTTTCTATTTCTTTTTTTTTATTTGTTAACATAATTGTAGAATTATGTACCCACTAATGATGATGTGGGATCACGTTGAAGTCGACTATTGGTTTTAGTTTTTTAAGGTTATTTCTTACTGCTTGGTGGTTAAGTTGTTTTTTGAGTTTCATTAGCACAGTAATGGTGTATGTATGTAAAGACTGATGATATTTATTATATATACTTAATAATGCATTAAAAATACAAGAAAATCATTTTAGGGTTTAAGACTTATTTTTAAAAAACTAACCTTGAAGGAGAGATGTGATTTTCAGTTTAAAACAAAAATAATTGTTACAAAATTTTAATTAGTTTCAAATTCATTGGTTAATATGCTAAGTTAAATCTACTATAACAGTCTCAGGAATCAGGGTTTCCATGATCTCAATTGCTTAAAAAAACCTTAAAGGGGAAAAAACATACATAAAATAAAACAATCTTTAAAAAAATTTTTTTTTTCAATTACATCATACTTTTTCATTTCTTCTTCAAATTTGGACATTTATAAATCAGTAATCCTTTTCGCAAAGTTTTTCAACTAATTTTCTTGAATTCCTGAGCAAGAATAATTTAAATAAACAGTGACATCAGGTGACCATCATTACAGTGTAGCAAACTAATACTAAGGAATGATCACTAATAAAAAAAGAAGAAGAATATCTTCAACCTATCAAAGTAAACAAATGTTTTTTTTTCCATTAAATTGTCCATTGAAATTATGTGAAAAAGCCTACAATGCAGCCAGCAGAGGAGTTTCCAATACAAAATGAAGATTGAACCATCAAATTGGTCCATTTACCAAAGATTAAAATTTTAACATAACTGTAAATAAAAGGTGAACTTAAAGCCTCCTCAATTATAAAAAAAAATTGTTAAAATCTACAAATTGTCAGCAGATTTTGCTTTGTAATAATTTATCTCAAAAAAGGTGAAAAATGTTAATGTAATCCCAGTTATAATCATTTTTGCTAATTAAACAAATGAGATAAAATATTATTAAAACCAGTTTTTTAAAACTGATACAACTTCATCTATGATGCTGACTTCAAAGTGGCTGTATGAGTATTGTTATCCATCATAAGCAAAAAGAAGTTTATTTCTTATGAAAAGATTATTAAATATTACTTCACTTCAGCTGATGTCTGTGTGAATGATAATTTTTGACTTTCACCCAAGAGGCACCAGGTTTGAATCCTGATAAATCTTAGTATTTCTTCTACCTCTATAAATTTCAAACATATTATTCATGCCTTCAGAATCCCTGAGGATACCAATCATTTAAAATTAAAAACTTTTAAAATGATAATTTGATTGAATTTAATAAGTACAATGATTTTAAAACTTATGCCGCAGTGACAGTGTTTTCAGTCACCTTCACAACCATCTTCAGTGATGTCACTTTTTAGTTTTAATAAGATTTTAAAGTTTTCATATATCAATGAGTCATAGATGCTAGAATGACTGAAACAATTATAATATATGTTTTTTAAAACATTATATATAGTAAATTTGATCTAGTATTGTTTAAAAAATGAATAGTGTTAAGTAATTTTTGTTGCCATCTGAGATTGACAAAAACGTAGTAAAAAAGGTAACTAATCCTTAAAAAAAATTTATAAAGAGAAAAAGTAGATGAAAAAAAATCAGTCAGAGAACTGACTGATTATATTTGAAAATGAAAAACACTAGACAAAAAAAACCTTAAATAAAACAGAAAAGCAAGGATCACAGAATCCAGTTAAAAGGTACAAACTTCAGATCAAAAAATAATTGATGTGATTGAATGTAGCATTACAAAATTAGATTGATGAAGAAGTAAAAAAAATTAGTTCCTCAGTAGCTTTTTGAAGAAAGCTATAAATATATATACCTGTATACATATGAAATAATCTATATACATAAACTTTAATGCAACACAAAAAAAAACTTTCATGGCATACTATAATTATAGACTTTTAATCCAAAATTTCAACAGTAAAGTCTTTTAGTAATCTAAAAAAAAAATCCATTTAAGATCCATAAGGTGAGGTTTGGATTACTGAGACTCAGCTGTATTATAAGTCAATTAAATCTAAATAAAAATGATATCAGTATGCTAATTTATTCTCAATAGTATGAAAAAATAATAGTAAACAAAGAAATTATGAAGATAATAATGTTTTTGAACATATTAGTGCAGGTTAATAAAAAAATTGAGTACATTACATTAAATGTAAGATTTAGAACACTTTTATTACTATTACTTTTTCAAATTAGAAAATTATTCTAAACATAAACATTATAATGTATATCTTTATTTATCAATCGATAACTATCCTTCACAAACAATGGAAGCACATATGACCATAATACTTTACATTAAGTAATATATGTTTTATCCACACATGATCTAATCCATATTACTTTACTTTATTTGCAAGTAGATAAAACAGAATTCACACCTCATATTTTAAAATTTGAAATATGTGTACTATTTAACACAAACATATTAGACTTAGGTGAATTATTTAATACGTAATTCTCATTTTTAGGGTTTACAGATAAAATGTTACATATAATTTATGAAAATACATTGAGATATTCAATTAAAAAATTGTAACAATTTTATTTAAAAACAAAAAGGAAATTAATTAATAAATGAATTACTACTTTTAATTAAATCAGAGAATTATTGAGTAATTTTTAGGAATCATATTATGAGACAGTAGTAACAAAAATTTGGTGTACATGTAAATCAATCTTCTGTCACTCTTTAAACTGTCAAGCTAAAGAGAAAAGTTACTTGGCAACAACTATTACTCAATGTATAGTTAAAAATATACTCTAAAATTAAATTTCAGGATTTCGTACAAAAAGAGAATATACTAGATAAGGAACTAATACTGAATGAAAATAAACAGCTATGCTAAATACTCATTGAAATAAATTGAAAAATAAGATTATATTCCAAAATGCATTAACAAAAGATTTTACTTAATGTTAAAATTTACATGGCCATCTCAATTGTTAAACTATCAATGGACTTAAATTCATAGTATTTATTAAAAGAATTTGTAAAAAGATGAACAGAATAAAAAATAAAAACAAAGAAATATTGTTAACTAACAAATAAAAGTACTTTATTTCTGTTATTATTCTAAAATCCTCTTCTAAAACAAAACAAAAAAAAAAAAAAAAAAATATATATATATATATATATTTTTTGTATTTCATTTGTAATTTTAATTTGTTTTTAGTTTTATCTTGTTTATTTTGTAAATATATTTTCTTTATATGTTTCTTTTCGTAGTGCCTATTGACGATAATTGTTTAACAATTGAAATGAACATCTAGGTTTTTGATGTATAATCTTTTTTCCAACTAATATTAAGAAATGTTTTTAGTAACATTTTATTATTTTTTTCTAACTGTTTCTACCTGAAAAATATAGAAACTGAAAGTAAAAAAATTCAAGAAAACGTTTTTAATAAAAGTAAATGGAGTTGTAAATGAAATTACTGCATTTTTGCACCAGTAAATACATTGAAAATACTTTCATTTAACAGTTTTTTTACGTTGAATTTAGAATATTTAAAAAAATATTATATATTAACTGCATACATAGTCGCTGAGTTACCATTCTTTAAGCATATTATCATCTAAATGTAGAACTTAAGTATTCACTTTCCTATGTGTGTATGAGTGTGTGTCGTGTGTTATAACAAATAAAACTTATATTAAAATATTTAATATTTGCTTCTTCTAGAATGGAGCTAATCCAAAGGTACCTGTTCCATTGGCCCTGGAGTAGACAAGCGACTACTTCGCTGTTTCCGTCTAGGGGGTGGCACAGGGGCAGCTGAATTTTCCCCTTTAGGGGGTAGCGGGGGACGAACACTTCCTTTTGAGACTTCCAAAGGCTGGAGAACAATCAATGTAGTAAATTAGTACAGTAATAAAATATTACCAATAATGATTCACATAATATTTTTTGTGTAGATTTTTGTAAAAAAAATTATTCAGTTAAAAATAATTAAATCTCTTAAATAATTTAAAAAATATACTTTAAAATTTTCCATTATTAGTAATTACATATTCTAAATAGTTAATAGTTTATTTCAGATGTTTGTAGCATACATTCATGAGAGTAATTGTAATTGTAGTGAATTAATGAATTCATTGAAAATTATAAATCATTGCTATAGTAAAATTTAAATCTAAATGTGTTACTATATACAGAGAAAGTATAAAAAAATAAATAAACTGTTAAAAATAGAAGAATTAAACTTAGCAAATACTCCTACTTTGAAATAATACATTGTTTAGTATGAGACCAACACAACCCCCAAGCCCTCATGGGGGGGACAACTATAGATTTAATAAAAGGGTAGGATTGTGACACATCAATTTAAAAGACATTAAACAACAAAATTTTAACATAAAAATTTGAGCAATGACAGCCTCAACCAAAATGGCGATCATTTAATGTTTTTCACAGCTAGTTACAAAAGTAATGTATAGCAGCGTTTCTCAACCATTTTTTTAAAGCAGACCAATAAAGTTATAGAAAAATATATAGGGCCTGGCAGACCTCATTTTTTTTTTTTATTAGTAATTAAATTTATGTATATATATATATATAAAACATTAATTAACATCATTTCTATCTATGAATGAAAATCAGAAAATAAATAACAAAAAATAAAGGTAGGTTGTTTTATTTAAAATAGGTACTATCAACAAATCATATTAGAAACTAATTGTAAATAATGAAAGTTAGTGAGAAATCTTTTGTTGTTGCTCGTTTTGTCCAGTTTCAATGTTGACTTCTAAATTACTTATACCTAATCGAATAGATGAATTTATTGATAAATGATTTCTTGTTTTGGTTTTAATACCAAAATGGTCACAGCTGGTAATCTGGGTTCACACAAATATATGGTTACAAAGGGAAGTAACATTTTCATGTCTTTGTTATGTAAATTTGGATATTCAGTTTTTATTGCAACCCAAAATTTAATTAAATTCAAAATTGAACATTTTTTTTTAAAGTTATTACTAATCTCAGTTCCAAAAGATGTTCTTGGTCTAGGTTATTTAAATTTATATTATTGCAATTATTCTCTACAAAAGGATTAGTTACCCATAAATTCATCTCTTTTAAGTTTATGTTTGTAGGCCAATATTTTTTAAATCCATCATATACTGTTAATGTTATATGATGTACCGCCAAAGCCGCACTTTTTAATGCAGCACTGTTTTGATATCCTCCACTACTACTCTTCATGCACCACAGGATTATTGTTTATTGTTTTCAATTGTGAAAAGAATACAATGTATTCAATAAATTGAAGATGCACCAGTATATGCCAATGTATACGTACAAAATATTATTAAATAATTATAATATATAAATTTTATATTACTGTTTTATGAATTTTTTTTTGTTAATTTTTTCTAATATTTTTAAAGTTTAATTTCTTTTAGTGGGCCAATTTCTTCAGGGACTGTTAGTGTTACCTTGTGGACTGGCATCTGTCTTACAGATCAGTAGTTGAGAAACACTGGTTTATAGTACCTCTTAAATAACTACTTAACAGCCAAATATTAAAGAAAAAACAATTGTTGGTTTCTTATTGAATGTTTACCTTCAGTTCATTAAAAATGTGGGGATCTGATTCATATACTGTATCTTTCACACAGCTACAAAGGAAAAATTGCAACTAGACAAATCTGTGGACCAGGGAGTCCACCATCATCTGCTGTTAGTTCTTTCTTCTGTAAAAGCCGCATGAATTTGGTAATGAATGCATGACAAGATTGCATGAATATTTAAAGTGTTACATGTTGCTCTGTATTATTGAAAGAAGCTATACTCTTTTTTAAGATCTATTAACTAAACATAGAATTCTATGAAAATTATATGGAACACTTCTGTATTGACTGTTCATTCAAAAGTGGGATCAATATCACTTGCTATTTATGGTGTGCTATTTACAAATACACCATATACTAATTTTCTAATTGTGAAGTGGATGCTTAAACATCTGGTAAGGATTTTCAGTCATTCAATACCTGGTATAATCAATACCATGCATAATTTATTATGTTGAGATAAATGAAACCAAATCTTATTTGAAATGAAATAAAGGATTGGATCTATCTGTCCACTAACAATGTTTTTGAGAAATCACTGTAATTAAGACGTTTTGGTTTCTCTTAAGTTGTTGCAAAATGATACATGAAATGGTTTTAAATTTAAGTCATAAAACATCTTATGGTGAGATGTGTATTTTACATCATTTTATTGTGAATAATTATTAGACTCAGTTTGGACAGTTAAAAATTATAATTTTGGACTGGTAAAAATTATTTTTTGAATATCGGCTTCTGGAGTTCTAATGAAGGTAGCTTATTTCATTCTGCATTTGATAGTGAACCTGTTTTGTGCTATTTTCTAGCTGATTGTGTTTGCTGCTCTTTCTGGGATAGTGGGATTCAGAAATTTTTCTGCAAATATTTAATGTGTTACTTGAAAATTAACACAACTAACATAATTTTTCATTATAGCAACCGTTTCCTCACTTGAATTAGGCATGTTAGAAAAATACAATTGCACAGAATAAGCAGTGATAGTAGTAGCATTAAATATGGCACTCAAAAATGGGATTAATATTACCCCAATTCAAGCTGGCTTAGTTCACTTTTAGGTTGCTCACTCTTTTGAAAGCATAGATTATTTCTACTATAATATATCACAATAAAACATCTTTTATACGTGAAGACAGATTACTAGTAAATATATTTATAATGAAATTAATATTACTGTTGTTAAACAGTAATATACACGAGTACATATATATATATATATATATATATATATATATGTACTCGTGTACATATATATAATTATATATATATATAATTTTGTTCAGTAACATACCTTGAGTTTATCCAATTAATTATGTTCTCTGTTAAATATATATGTATGTATTATGTTCTATTAAATGAATAAATGTGAAGAATACAGAACAATCAGCTTAACTACTCGTGCATCACAAATCTTAACTGGAATTCTGTACAGAAGAATTGAGAGGAGAGTGGCAGAACTGTTAGGAGAAGACCAATTTGGTTTCAGGAAAAGTATAGGGACAAGGGAAGCAATTTTAGCGTTCAGATTAATAGTAGAAGGAAAATTAAAGAAAAACAAACCAACATACATGGCATTTATAGATTTAGAAAAGGCATTTGATAATGTAGACTGGAACTAATAAAAATTTAGGTTTCAATTATAGAGATAGAAGAGCAATTGCTAACATTTATAGGAACCAAATTGCAGTAAAAATGGAAGAACATAAGAAAGAAGCCGTAGTAAAAAAGGGAATCCGACAAGGAAGTTCCTTATCCCCATTACTTTTTAATTGTTACATAGAAGTAGCAGTTAATCATTTTAAAGAACAGTTTAGATCCAGAGTAATGGTGCTAGGTGAAAAGATTTGCTGATGTTATAGTAATTCTAGCTGAGAGTAAAAAAGGTTTAGAGGAAACAATGAATGGGATGGAGCTACGCAAAAACTACCACATCAACAAGCACCAACTGAAAGTAATGAAATGTAGTAGAAATAATGTGTTGTAGTACAAGGTTTTTATAAAAATTATTATAACTCCCCAAATATATTGAAGTCCACAAAATAAATTTATAACTAATTAAAATTATAAACATTGTTAAATTGTTATGTTAATAATATTTAATAATGGTATTTTGTTAATATTATTTCATTCCTATAGTTAATAGTAATATTTTGTTGATATTATTTCATTTCTATATTTAATAATAATAATATTTTGTTAATATTATTTCATTTGTATGTTAATAGTATTTAAACAATTCAGTCTTTATTATGTATATAACTAATTAAAATGTAAACATTGTTAAATTGTTATGTTAATAATATTTAATAATGGTATTTTGTTAATATTATTTCATTCCTATAGTTAATAGTAATATTTTGTTGATATTATTTCATTTCTATATTTAATAATAATAATATTTTGTTAATATTATTTCATTTGTATGTTAATAGTATTTAAACAATTCAGTCTTTATTATGTGTGGTTGGATTTCGAACTTGCTAGAAACTAATAGAGAGCACTAGAAAGTACGAGATTCCTACTAGATACAGTAAAGTTGTATTTTTGTTTGAATTGTTATTTTTACTAAAGAATGAATTTTTATTTGGCTATTGGCGTTGATAAAGTTTAGTTTTGTAATTAATTCCTACCCTTTCAGAAACCATACTGATTATCACTGAAAAAAATTGTTTTATCAAGAAAATAAAAAATCTAGTTTTGACTACTTTTTCTAATATTTTTGAAGTACTGGTAGTAATGATATTGATCAATAATTACTAATGTTCTTCTTGTCCCCGCCTTTAAAAATTAGTACACCTGATGTTTTCAGAATTTGTGGAAATTTATCTTTTGACAAGCTCATACTGAACAGATGCACCAATACCATAATAATACAATTGCTTATGCCTTTCATTATTTTTATTTCTATATTATCTATCTCTATAGATTTTTTATCTTTAATATTTTTTTTTCATTCAGTACTTAATTATTTGTGGGTCTCATAAACATCAAGTTTCTTGGCTCTAAATCATTATTTAAGTATGTACTAAATTGATTATCTATGTTCTCATTACCAAGCTCCAGATCCTTTTTTATTTGCTATTCCCAAAAAATAACTTAAATCTTTTGTGATAAAATATGTATCTGTTATATTCTCATTACCCAGTTTTATGCAATTTATTAACCCATCAGTATTTTTACTGACCCCTAACAGATTGTTTACATTTGATGTAGTTCAGCATTATTGCTTAATCATTTGTTTTTTTTACTTCAGTTCTTAATCCACTTTACTTAAATGTTATCTGTTCAAGCATGATAACTGACTTCAAAATTTCCTGATTAAAATTTTACCATCCTTATCCATAAGTGTTTATTATCGTTTTCTTTTTTCATTCTCTTTACTAAAGGCAGAATCCAACTTTCCTGCGATATGTTTTCATTGAAGTAAATCAGTATCTCCGAAGAGAGGCCCATGTGACGTGTTAAAAAATTTCACTTATTCTTCATTTTTCAACCATTCATCCTTGTCTATTCTCCTTGTAAATTTTATTACTATGCCTGAAGGATTTTTATCTTTTCATTCTGGTAAACAATGATACCAGGCAATTATCTGTTCATTCACTGGATATGATAATGCATCTGAAACTGTTTTCATAAATCAATAAATTCTACTTTTTTCCAAGGGATAATCATGAATTTCACTACAGTTTGCTGAGGTATATTGCTGCAAATCTGAAGGAGCTTTATGCAAAGCTTCAGTTAAGCAATGATATTTCAGTTGTTTACGCTTCAATTTTCTCCACACATATACTCATGTGTTTTTCTTGTACTTTCAATTTATTTAATACAACTATATCAGCATAACGTCATTCTATTGAATTTCCTAACTGTTGTTACACCTTTCTATTTTCATCTATCATTTCATTCAACAATTAAAATATATCAGCTAAGGATATTTCTTTACTAAGTGGACTCTCTCCAAAGTTAGACTGTTTTTATCTCTGTTGGGCATTACATGGATCTCCAGTTCTTTCAATTTTATTTATAAGTTTTGTTTCTTCTACTTTTAGATTTACACAATAACTACAAAATTTTGTATTACAGTAGGATCATGATACATCCACATCACCACTGCTTTTTGATAATTTATTACATTTCTTACATGATATACAGTTTTCAAGTTACACTTAGCAAAATTATTATGCATATTAGAAGGAGAAAAAATGTATTTATTTAGTAATAATGAAGAAAAAAATTACAATAACTGTGATAAAGTTCATTTATCATTTAAAATAACACCACATCTGACAAACTTGCTTGAGTCAATGCTTATTAAAAATATGTTACATTGAGAGAATAATATTTATTATAAAAGTTGTATAAAAATAAAAAGGAGCTGAATTTGATTACAGAACTAGTTTTATTTATGAATAGATTTTCTTATACTTATCTTCCTAAAAAAAAAAAAAAAATACCAGTTATGTAAAATTAAGACAATCTTTTTAATTTTTGTATTATTTTAATAAATATATTTTAAAGGAAGTTTTGTTTTCTACATTTAGTTTTGAAATAGGTAAAAATTAAAAATGAGAACTGACTCAAGATTTGGTGGTAATTTGCTGAAGCAAAAAAATGTTTGAATGGCCTATTAAACATTTTTAGTGTCCTGCAATTTGAATACAATTGTAATGTTTAATATAAACTTTAAGTAAAAAAAAAAACCCTTGCATTATTGTTGCTGACAAAATAATATACTACAAAGTATTTCAACAACAAATGTAAAAAAATGAATGTAAAATTTAAATTAGATTAACTTATTCTCCTTCTAGAATATAGTTACATATATATTTTTTAGATTGTATTCCATACATAATCTATAATTAAAAATATAAAATGTGATAGTGTACCTTTCGAACATGATTCTGACGTTTTGGATGTCGGTGATACATATCATCACAGGAAAGGCAGAAATTCTGTTGAGCACACTTTTCACATCGAACACTAGGGGCTGATGCACCACAGAGGTCACATCTACGGCCATCTCCTTTGCTCTTACCTAAGCAAATATTACAAGACATCACTTGTTTCACAAATATAAAAAGTGTAGAGAATAATCTGGAATTCTCAAAGATAAATTAAAATAACTAAGAAATAGACTTTTTGAAAAATATTGTATTATAAATCCAGTAAATTATTATTTAAATGATATTAAGATGGCTGTCATTATAAAATGTATTCTATTATATTCTTAACAATTTTAAATGGAAAGGGTATGGTTGTGAAATCTCATTTAAGAGGTTTGAAAAAACTTCGATGTAAAAATCATTCAGGCCATGACAACCTTAACCAAAATGGCAGCCAATGATTTTTCAGAGCTAACTTCAAAAGTGGCTTTCAGCACACCCTAAATTAAGAACTTGAACTGAAAAACAGATAGTTTTGGGTATAAGGAACTAGTTAATTTGATTTTTTTTACTTTTTCACTTTTGAGCAATTATTTAAGAAGCTCATAACAAATGTGTAACAAAGAAACAAAATTTGGTAATTTCACAGTACAAAAGAGGCATTACTGAGCATAATCTACAGTATATTTATTGGAAAATTCTACAGTATTTAAAAAGTAAAGTCTATGTTCAATGTAACCCTTGAGGTATTTGGGTGCCTATAATACCAATATTATTTGGTATTATAATAATATACCAAATTATACAAATTATAATAATACAAATAATTATAATAATATAATTATAAGTAATTATAATAATTATAATAATTATACAAATTATAATAATATAATTTGGGTGCCTAAGTTATACCAGGGTAACCTCTGGTATGTATGGTACATATAAAATATACCCACTTCATTTTTTGTTATAATATGTGTATAATACTCGTATCTATTAGTAAAATAATAATTTCTATGATCAAAATCAACCCGTTATTTTGTTTCTTTTTAGCTGTAATAAAAACAGATTATAGAAAACGTTTTTGTGAAATCTAAAAACTTTAGTCATCTTTTTTGTTTTAGTGAATCATGTTTGGTAATTTTTATCAATTACTTGATCAACTTTAGTTTTGCTCATACTTTAATTTAATATAATCAGGAAAATACAACTTTTAAATTCAGAAAAAGATGGCCCAACAAAGTCAAAGTCTGTGCTGTATTATTAGTAGGTTAGTCAATTAGCAATCAGTTTTGTGAGTTAGACGTTAGGGTTAAGGTTAGGGATATATTACCAAGACAGAGCCATATTTAACACCATATGTAGGACACTTGGACATATTTATTTTAAATGAAAATGTAGTCACAACAGAGACAAAAAGATGATAGAACCAGTATCTGTCTCAGTTCATTATGTATTCCATACAATTAGTGATGGTGTATGATGGATAATCACCTTATAAAGTGAGCGCCATCAGTCACCATCAACGGTTCACTCTGAGTCAAAGTTTGTAGATTATTTTATTAAGGCTAGCTTATTCCTTTCCAAACAAAACTCTAACCTCAACCTCTCTCCATAGGACAAATAAGATTCTGAACAGGTTGCCATAACTCAAAACATAAAAAAACTGATTGCTAAGTAGAGTAGCGATAACAAAGCATGGTCTTTGGTCTTTGATCTTGCACCTGTGTCTAAACTTGCTTTCCAACATTTAGATCTTGCATTTTCCTGACCCTAACTTATCTACTATGGCATATTAAATTATGAGCAAAATTGAAGTTGATCAAGTAATTACTCAGAATTATCCTTTTTTTTTTTAATAATGTTCTATGAAAACCCTTTTTGTACAATCAATACACGTCAGTCTGTTTATATGTCCTTTTTAGCAGAACAAATGTAGCCTCATTTTTTCCCTTCCAAAACACCTCGAACCTCCTGAAAATTATTTACTGATGATCAAATACCAATACATTTGAGGGAAATTTTCACATGTTTTGGAAATGATACATTTTTAGTTCTGCATTTCAAATGTTCATGAACCATTGCTTTTCCTAGAGAAAGCAAGAATAATCTTTTGCGGTTTCTTTTATTTGAATTCCAATTAGGAAAAGAATTATCTAGCAACTAAACCAACTAGATTATAGAAAAGATTTAACAGCCATCACTTGTTCTTGAACATGAAAATTCTCTCACAACTTTTCCTCTCTCTTTTTCTGTTTAGCCAACGGAACTACCGTAAGGTATTACTTCAGAGGATGAATGAGAATGATATGTATGAATGTGAATGAAGTGTAGTCTTGTACAATCTCAGGTCAGCCATTCTTGAGAAGTAAGGTTAATTGAAACCCAACCACCAAAGAACAATGGTATCCATGATCTAGTATGCAAATCTGTATAAAAGTAACTATCTTTACTAGGATTTGAATCTTAGAACTCTGGACTTCAAAATCAGCTGATTAACCGCTAGACCAGCCTGATGAACTAGACTCACAACTTTGTCCAAACTGTGCACACACCACTCTTTGTAGCATTATAATCACTGATAATTTGTGGGTTGGGCCAATATAAATAAAAGAATTAAAAATAAAGCCTATTGCACCTAATTAAGTAATTTCT
The DNA here is from genome assembly GCA_010016005.3 of Zanna intricata. Classification (NCBI taxonomy): domain Eukaryota; kingdom Metazoa; phylum Arthropoda; class Insecta; order Hemiptera; family Fulgoridae; genus Zanna; species Zanna intricata. Next base: position 20,136 of record JAAAKQ030487536.1, read on the forward strand.
ACCATTGTTTTATTATAACAAAAGAGATCCACAGTGGATAGATCTTGTCCCAAGAAGAAAAAAGTAAAATTAAATAAATTTTATAATTCATTAAAAAAAAATATTAGCAAAGATTTAAGGGTTAAACAGTACTATTTTCTACTTAAAATATAACAATAAAAATATTTTATTATGAACATAAAGCATGAAATTGTGAATTATTAGAAACAAATCTACATCAAAAACTGTGAATCAATCATTTTCCACAATAATTATTAAATAAAATTCAGACATGAATAATTATAAAGTTGGAAGAGAAAGATTAATAATAATAGTAACAGATTAATAAATTTATAAAAATAATACAACTTTTTTAATGTTTCTCTACTGTTTTTAATCTAATATCTCTCTGTATTAAAAGTGTCATACCTTTCCCTATAAAAGTTAATATAAGTACTGTTACCTTAAAACTTCTTAGCAGATGTTGTCCTTTTGTAGGGATTCTTAGGTACAGCTTAAATTAAAGACCAACAGTAATCGTCCATGGTATAAACAACACCGGTTAAATAAAAAAGATCAGAAGAAACAAATCAAACAAATCCATGAGCACTATAAAAGATATAGAACCAACCAAACCTAAATTAATTATAGCACAAAGACAGAGTACAAAGAATAAAACAAATTTCCAAATTTATTTGTCACATCAATTGGTGCGATGACAAGGATGTCACTTTCCAGTCCATTCGGCTATGGTGACTGTCCTGATCTACACTTTCATCTACACAACTGATGATGGAATTGCCCGAGATAGGGTATTGACATAATTCATATCTGTGATGAAACATAACATTATTTTACAATGAAAATGTGTAAATAATTATGGCAAAAATTTAAAATTACATAAAATGTAATACCAGTAATAGGAGCATTAATATAGGCTTGATTAGGAAATTCAATCACTTCATAGTCTGGTTCCGGATGAGTCGGCTCATCGGGTGGTGGTGGAGGTGGTGGAGGAAGTGCACTACCCCTTGCCTGCTGAAACAGCAAAAGAAAATCATTAAAAAAAACTTAGATTATAAGAAATAAAAATTAATAATTTTTATTATTACCTGGGCTCCTCATTATTGTTGCATTACTTGTGTCATTCTTCGAGATCGTGACACAACACAGAGTAAAATACCTGGGGGTCTACCTTCATCAGTCGGGACTGAATAATTCCATATTGAGTTCGTATCTGAGAAGGCAGAAAAGTTTATTGGAGTATTAACCAGAGTGATGCTCCCGTACGGTGGGCCACGGGTGTCAAAACGCAGATTGTTATTGGCGGGTACTACGGAAATTCTCCTTTACGCGGTTCCTGCGTGGGGAATGGCCCTCACCGTGAAACGGAACATACAGAAGCTGCAACGATACATACCGAACATACATACACAGAACATACATGTTGGAATATACAGAACATACATACCGATCCAACGGCAAGACCGTTGTTACCGGACGGTCTCCTCGCTAGCGCCAGGAGTGCTGGCTGGTGTTCCCCCGATTCGACTGATTGCCGATCAGCGCATCCGCATATGGAACGGCGCACGGAGA